>OY759274.1:43627385-43647385 GCA_963662155.1 Lamellibrachia columna
TAGGACATGGCATCCTGTATCCGTTGTCTATCTGTTTCTTAAGCTCCCTGCTTCTGATGTCGGGATAGGGGAAGCCACCTGAAAGAAACCGACTCGATTGTTATCAATGCCACACGATATGAGACATTCGTATGCAACGGGAATATAGGCATACCTTTAGGAACGTCACAGTGGTAGTGATAGCAATACAAACTGCGAAAATATAACTATAGCCAATTTGTGCCGTTTTTAAGAAGACATTGGCAAAATTACTCTAAGATTGCCTTCGGAACGGTGAGATTGGCTCATCGAATAGCTGTCGAAAAATATCGGTTTCGTGAGGAGATTTGGACAGCAACGTCTTGAACAAGATATGCAAGTTTATGACGACGTTCTGGTGTCTGACTGCGTCTGCGTTGGCACTGGTGAGATGTCATTTAAATTATTATAATCATAATGTTAAGTTTATAAAAAACATTCATGTGCCTTGTTCCTTTGCCGCAAAGATGTTGCGGTGACATGGGCGATAATACATGATCGTGGCCGCTCACCCTTGCTGAAGATCTCCCACACCGTAACGCCGAATGACCAAACGTCAGTCTTCGTGTTGTACTTCCTCCGCTCGCCAGAGGTCAGGCCCAGTTGTTCTGGTGACATCCACTTCAGCGGAATCATCTCCTGAAATGTACAAAAGAGTTAGTATTTCCGATGCCCCGTTCTGAATCAGCTGCATATAGAACCAACAGTTTGCATGGGGGACCCTATTAGGCAATATGGTGGCCTTCGTGGTTAATAAATGCAGTAGTGACAGTGCCACATTTCCTCAACGTCTGCTCAATCTCTTCTATTACTTCTCGCCTGTAACGAGATTGTGGAATTGTATGTTTTTGTAACTGATATATTATAATATCGATTATACAGAACAATGCTCTCGTTTAGACAATTCAAAATCACACCAAGCTTAACATTTAGCAATGAATGTTATTGTTTTAGTTGCATTGTTTCAATAGATGTTTCACTGTGGGAATGTTATGGACAATAGAAGTGGCATTAGTAAAATACACTGTCAATTGAGTATACGAAAATACTCGTTATCCGAAATATTGACAACTGATTGAATTGAAACAAATATTATGCTGACTGTAAATACTAACATTGCAAATATGGTTAAACACAGAAATGACATATCTGCCAGAGACAGGCCACGATAAGATTAACAATTGTTGGACTCTCGATACAATGTCCGCATGCCATCTAGATTGAATTGCTATGGAAGTCAATTAGCTTGTATTGTGAGTGTTGTTAAATGTCGATGTGAGGACAGAAGCTACTTGTAGAAGTATACTTACGTCCACTTTGTCGTTTCCCTGCACCTCGCCTTTCATTGGTCCAAACCCGGCTACTTTGGCAACGATACCGCCGACATCGTCTCTCTTCAGAAGGATATTTCGGACTCCAAGTCGTCGGTGGATGATCTGTGGAAAGGTACATGCTTTACCTGTGGTTACTGCACAACTTGTATCGGCAACACTCGGTGTAAGTAGTCGTATTTGTAGCATCACGATGTGTAGCCCGGATTGAAAGAATAAGTATTGGTGCTGATCTTGCTAAACCAGTTTAGAAACAATTTTACTACGGAAAAACAACGTAAGATATTATAACACCGACGACGTCAACAACGCTTGTTTGCCCCAAACTAGGTTATTCTTCTGACGATGTTATGTCTAGATGCACACGAGTGTCAGCAAGCCTACACTGTTTCTTACAACAGTATTTATACCGAATATCAAAACCTAACATAACAACCCCCGTCATCATTAGGTCATATAATGTTACCTTATGCTCGTGTAGTTGTTGCAACCCGCGAGCGACTTGCAGACTGAACGTTATCATCTTGTCTTCCAAGTCTTCTGTTACTTTATTATGGCCCAACAACCAGTTTCCGAGAGTACCAAGATCGCACAGCTCAAACAGCAAGACGGGGCCTGCAATAACACGCAACCTCGAATTGTTGTATGTATAGACTGTGTGCAATAAGGAATGCCAAGTACTGTAATGTAGTGACAGTCTGGGTCCAACAGACTCTTATGACGGAGTAGGCAACTACAGTACACCCTTCTGACATCCTGCTTCTATTTCTATGTCCATCTTTTTGATCTGTACACGATTGAAATTATTCTGGTTAGATCTTTTATTTGTTAATTACTGTGAGCTTTCCTTATATCTGTACAGCCTACTAGGCAGGCCCTACATTGTTGTCTCCGGTGCCTATTAAGCTTTGCTACAGACGTACTGTTATCTCTCCTCCAGCTCGCTCTGTCAGCTGCTACATGTCTAGCCTCGCTCCAGCAGTTCCACCCCAGTCCGCGTCTTTCATTTTCAACAGTTGATCGCCACGTTGTCTTTGGTCGACCAACCTTTCTTCTCCCTTCGGGCATCCAGGTCAACGCCTTCCCACATTTGCTGTTCTTGTCCATTCGTAGGATATGTCCTACCCATTTCCATCTTCTTAACTTGACCTCAGTGCTGATTGTCTTCAATTTTATTTTTGCAAGGATATCTTGATTTGATATATTGTATGGCTATCTAATTTGTATGATTCATCGTAAGCACTTGAAAATGTATCTAATTTTCTGTTGTGGCCTTCGTTTATTTTCCATGTTTCACTTCCACACAACAACACTGGTTTAACAAGTGTGTTAAAAAGCCTAAACTTATATCTCAATATGTATATATTTGAACTCCATGTTTGCTTAAACTTCATTAAAGATACCTTATCTTTACGAATTATGTCAACAATGTCATCACCGCCTCCTCCTTGCTTACTGACATTAGCACCCAGGTAGTTTGTCTTGTCTTTTTTTGCATGTGTGTGTAGCATGATGACATGAGTGTTATGTAATCGGCAAAGTCCAGTTCCTCTAGTTTTGACGTGTAGTTCCATCTGATTCTGTTTTATCTCCTACTATTGTGCTTCTCATTACCCAATCCACTGCCACCAAGAAGATAAATCCAGACATTACATCTCCTTGTTTAACTCCGGTTTTACCCTTGAACCACTCAGATTCCTCACCTTCGTGTGACACTGCACATTCACCATATTCGTATAACATCTTAACCATGTGTATGCCAAAAAGAATAAATAAACTTACCACTAGGAACGGCTCCAACAAACAGAAGGATGTTCTCATGTTTCGGACAAGCGGTCGCCCAGAAATTCATCTTGGCAGTCATCAGCTTTTTGCTATCGGCATCACCGCCATCTGCATATATGAAGAATACTCTATAGAAGCATTGGACAAAAATGGATTTTTTTTTAAAGTGAAAAGTGATTAATTTGATCAAAGAACAGTGTGTGTTTGTGCGTGCGTGCGTGCGTGCGTGCGTGTGCGTGTGCGTGTGTGGGTGGGTGGGTGGGTAATATCAAGAAACAACACATAAAACTTCTACGAAGAATTGAAACTTTCGCCGAGAATATTAAATTATCCTATAACACGTGTTCTCCACTGTTCAACTACTAGCAAAAAGACTAATTTATTCACGCATCACTTACGCTTCAGTGTCTTCGCAACGACTTGCTGTTGGCTGCCCTTCGACTTCAACGTCGCCGAGTGGATGTCAGCGAAACGTCCCTTGGCATTAGGGAGTTTGTTCCCCAGGACAACGTTCCCCGCAGCAATCTTCCAGTCAGCGACGTCTTCAGTGACCATGTTGCCGTACAGAGAGATGTCATCGTCGTCGACATAGATTCCTTCGTACTGACAATGAAGTTGGTGTTTGCATTACTAATTGCAGTGATGGTATGCAGACGATAACTATAGTTTGATTTTGTAGTTAGCCTCTTGCTTTAACTAAGCGCCTCGCTCAACAATCCTAGCTTCGGCACAATAAAGATAACGGATGCAGGAGAAGATTAGGGGAAAGTGTAGATGAACAGAACGAGATAAAATACATATTGCTAACGAGGAAGATGTTGTGATGAAGAGAAAAAGATGAATATGAAAAAAAGGACGGGGAATGAGAGGAAAGGAAACACTATGACAATGACAAGGAGGAGTGGGAAAGGAAACACCATGACAAGGAGGAGTGGGAAAGGAAACACTACGACAAGGAGGAGTGGGAAAGAAAACACCATGACAAGGAGGAGTGGGAAAGGAAACAATATGACAAGGAGGAGTGGGAAAGGAAACGCTATGACAAGGAGGAGTTGGAAAGAAAGGAAATAATATGACAAGAAGGAGTGGGAAAGGAAAAATATGGCAAGGAGGAGTGATAAAGGAAACACTGTGAAAAGTAGGAGTGGTCAGTCGCAGAATGTGGAGATAAAGAGGCTTTATGATGCAGTCCCTAAACATACCGACAAATATCAACGGAAGTAAAACACGCAACACGTAGCAAATGTAATAAAGTAACGCGAGCGTCTGGCGTTACAGATTTGAAAGAAAGAGTAGACGAAACGTAGAATCATTAAAACGAATCGCGTGGAATTATATTGTTTGTCGTCTTATTAAGACTCACATCAAGGAAATGGTAGGTGGAACATACAACCATTAATGTTATATTGGTGTTTACTTTCCGTTAAAGGAATTGTGAACGTGGAAGAAAACTCACATCGTTAACATTTAAAGTAGCTGGAGTTGAATTATTTGTTCTGTTCCCCCAATACAGCTTGGTTTGTCCAATTGTTCGGTTGAAGTCAGCGAAGCTGTCCGGGATGTACGGCCTGTTCTGACGACGTCTCGTTATCATGAATAGTATCAGGAGGACTATTAGAATCAACAGCAACAATATCCCTGCAAGCATACAGAAATATACATACTATATGCATTATTCGTTGTGAAGAGGAGAATCGTCACTTGAGAACATTGTGAAAGGGTTAATCCTACGATGAACATAGAGGTACGGACAGCGGCGGTCACTAGGGTATATCTGCGATCAAATGTGTACCATCGCGATACGTCATACCGTAACTATATTCGCTACAGCAAAACCGAAATACCAGCGATCCGTGGTTGTGGCAATGGCAGTGAGCGTCTGCAGAGACGACCTTGAGATTATGTGTATGTTGACATCATGTAAGCGTTAATAGCGTTTCAGCTTTGATTAGTTAAACTTCATCCCCGGGCAAACCTGCTCATTCCAACACAAAGTCAACTTCCTTGGAAACGATGCTGGATTTGATGACGACAATATAATATTGTCTGAATCACACATACCAATACGGTCACACATACCAGTTACTATTCCAACGGTGATTCCCGTTGTTAGGCCACCAGTCGACGGGGAACCTGCAACATGTGATATTGAGTTTATTTTCATCCCGTTGCAGAGGAATAAAATTGGTTGACGGTTAAACATTAATATAACAATTTGCTAAGTCTAGCTACCTTCCAGGTATTACCTCAACAGCTTATGTTTACTTACATCCAACTTCATGATTCTGCATTACTTTATGTAATACGAATTTAAGAGAGTCCAGTAACAACTTATAAGAGAGTCCAGTAACAACTTATAAGAGAGTCCAGTAACAACTTATAAGAGAGCCCAGTAACAACTTATAAGAGAGTCCAGTAACAACTTATAAGAGAGTCCAGTAACAACTTATAAGAGACTCCAGTAACAACTTATAAGAGACTCCAGTAACAACTTATAAGAGAGTCCAGTAACAACTTATAAGAGAGTCCAGTAACAACTTATAAGAGAGTCCAGTAACAACTTATAAGAGAGTCCAGTAACAACTTATAAGAGAGTCCAGTAACAACTTATAAGAGAGTCCAGTAACAACTTATAAGAGAGTCCAGTAACAATTTATAAGGGACTCCAGTAACAACTTATAAGAGAGTCCAGTAACAACTTATAAGAGAGTCCAGTAACAACTTATAAAAGAGCCCAGTAACAACTTATAAGAGAGTCCAGTAACAACTTATAAGAGAGTCCAGTAACAACTTATAAGAGAGTCCAGTAACAACTTATAAGAGAGTCCAGTAACAACTTATAAGAGAGTCCAGTAACAACGTATATGCTGAAAAGTTGTTGATGTTCTATGCAGAACAATTTACAACAATCTGGTACAATGTCTATTATATGTGCTGCTTAGTGCAGCAAGTAAATTTTTTGGTCAAAATCAAGGTATATTTGTAGTGTGGTTAACATATGTCTCCACTTACGACAGTGATTACAACTGAATGGATACAATGCACTGGGTTGAGAACGTTTACTAGTGTATTGTATACTTTATCATATATTGATCAAGCTTTAAACCCGTTTTTTTCCCTTAAAACAAAATGGAACTTAGTTGGTTGTTGCAATGACCAGTAATTATTATGTTTCTGCAACGACAAGAGATAATCTAGATGTATTTGCCTGGAACACTACAACGATTACGTAAACCAGACGTTTCCGTCAGGTGTCGTTGGCATGTTGAGCATGAATCTTACACACATTTTCAAGCACATATGATGATCATTCGTCGTACACACATCGTACACATATCGTACACACACGTGTACCACATATCGACAGACGGATGATACGTTGCTAAAGTATATCTTATATAACGATCTAAACAACACTTTATGTTTACTTACATTCATCTATACCTTCCAATCCCTCCAGGTCACCAAGCTAAAATCAAAAAGTATTTCATATGACATTACTTTTAAAAATGATTAGTAAAGTATGTATTAATAACTATTTCCTATAAACGTTTTGGCAAAACAACGCCACGCCTATATAAAATATCTTCAACATTATTGCTAGTCAGTCAGTCAGCTAGACAAAGAAAGTGTTTCCGGAACAGGTTGAAAAGGTTTATTGGAACTGTGTTCAGCTTATCTGCACATTACAAAGTTGCAATGAGCAATATGTCACATGTTAGATATTCAGTTAGAAATAAGCGCTATACTTTCAGTTTCTAGAATATATTACTATTAGTTTGACTAACACCGGAGGGGAATTCAATCTGACGCTGACAAAGAGACCGACAGGGTCAACACCTAAGACTCTGGGAGGTATATATACTTCGTTCAATATAGTAATAGTAATAGTAGTAGTAGTAGTAGTAGTAGTAGTAGTAGTAGTAGTAGTAGTAGTAGTAGTAGTAGTAGTAGTAGTAGTAGTAGCAGTAGCAGTAGCAGTAGCAGTAGCAGTAGCAGTAGCAGTAGTAGTAGTAACAAAATAAAAAAATACTTTGAGATTATCCGTTGTGGACAGTCCGGCGTGGTTGTAGATGGTGGCTTTGACTCGGATGGCGTGGTCGTCTATGTTGACCAGCCAGCAGTGGTCGAAGTAGAACACCTGTTCCCGCAGGTAGCAGCCGTTGAACGGTGTACACACGCATGACCCATCGTCTTCACAGTGTGCCGTGTTCTACAACACACGAGCATTGTGTTGCACACGACTGGCCGAGAGACCCAATGTCACGCATGGCCGGCCACTACCAGATGTGAAATCATCCTTGATGTTATCCTTAATTACCGATACAAATTCAACGTGCGTATATTTCCTAGCTGGCTAGTTAAGGTGAAACGTTGTCGAAAAGTCGTTTTTGCCCACTATTGGTTCACTGTGGTAGCAGTGTTGTGAATGCGTTCTTTGCGAATGAAACTAATTACACAACTGTTTATACTGAAGAGGCATCCACTGTCAATCGTTGTAATACTAGATAGTAAATTATATAAGAACATTAATAAAGTAGTGATATATTGGTCTTGGTCTTAACTATTTCGGCTTTAAGTTACTCAAGTAACCCATGCAGTCGTACGGTAATAAACACCTTCGTTTGTATATAAACACACATTTAAGAAACGATTCAGTTTCACGTTAAAACATTTTGTGAATTGTGAATAAACATAATTAAATATGTAGAACTACGTGTGTTGGGTGTTGTCCTTTGCTTGTTCCATTCCACACTTCCTTGTCCAGCGTGACGTCATTTACGAGGTAACGTATTGCTCTGATGCCACTCTCTTTGTCGTATACGTGTAAGGTGATCCTGCAACGTCAACAAGTCAATGTTGTTGTACAAAGACCCTGCAACATCAACAATTAAATGTTGTCGTGTTGCATCATGCAACTTCAACAAGTTTGTGTTGTTGTACAAAGATCTTGCAACGGCAACAAGTTGGTGTTGTTGTGCTAGGATCCTGCAACGACAACAAATCAGTGTTGCAATACATGGATCCTGCAACGTCAATACGTTGATCGTTGAACAGTGGGCCTGCAACGTGAACACTTCAGTCTTCGTATGACGATTATATCAATCAATCCAATACGTCAGTCTGTTTACAATGATCCTATAATTACAATTCGTCAATCATTGTATAACGATTCTTCAACGTTGGACCACCTACCGGAACGTGGTCCAATATAGCGGATCACACAGTGATGAACCCGTGGGTAGATATCTACAAAGCTAATGAAACGTTGCTCTTCAAACCTTTTCGTTCATTGTTTAAATACTTATTTCACCGCCCATGTGCCTCGGTTAGCTGAAGCGTTACGAACTACTTCCCCGCATCACTCTATTTATACACACAAACGTTACATCAGAAAGTTAAAAAAACTAATATATGCCCACATTTTCGAAGTCCGCCATTGTTTACCTTCGATGCACATTTGACTTCAAAGTCATTCGTTAGATGGAGCCACGTTAACTTCGGTACCGTAATTAGAGATATATGGCCATGGTCCAATATAGCGGATTGTCCAATATACCCGACCTTCCCATATATATATATATATACACACACACACACACACACACACACACACACACACACACACACACACACACACACACACACACACACACACACACACACACACACACACACACACACACACACACACACACACACACACACACACACACACACACACACACACACACACACACACACACACACACACACACACACACACACACACACACACACACACACACACACACACACACACACACACACACACACACACACACACTCTCTGTATCTAGTTGCACTAATTCGTAATTACACATTCAGACCACGATTCTTTCTTTGTTTAAGCCAGGAAGGGTCAATCATCAGCTAGCGATAAAATGTCTTTGTTACTAGCTCGAGGGACAACGCCACGAACTCCAAGCCGAGTTTGCGCCAGTATAGTGTGGTACCAGCTTGCAGTCTGGCTAAAGTACAAAGAAGCTTTTCAGTTCTAGACATTGTCGGGGCTAATACACCATCTCAATAAGTGGTAGGTTGTGGTGGTCAGTGCATTTTCTACATAGTTGTGTCGAGAGGAGGAAACGTATAATTGATATATTTCTTCGCAGTTTGAGCCATCTGACAGATTAGTTACAAATATAACGAAAGAATGAAATTGAACCGCACGTTGTCATAGTATGACAACAATGACAAACTGATAAATATATATACATACATGAGGTCTGGACAATTTGTAGGACATGGCATCCTGTATCCGTTGTCTATCTGTTTCTTAAGCTCCCTGCTTCTGATGTCGGGATAGGGGAAGCCACCTGAAAGAAACCGACTCGATTGTTATCAATGCCACACGATATGAGACATTCGTATGCAACGGGAATATAGGCATACCTTTAGGAACGTCACAGTGGTAGTGATAGCAATACAAACTGCGAAAATATAACTATAGCCAATTTGTGCCGTTTTTAAGAAGACATTGGCAAAATTACTCTAAGATTGCCTTCGGAACGGTGAGATTGGCTCATCGAATAGCTGTCGAAAAATATCGGTTTCGTGAGGAGATTTGGACAGCAACGTCTTGAACAAGATATGCAAGTTTATGACGACGTTCTGGTGTCTGACTGCGTCTGCGTTGGCACTGGTGAGATGTCATTTAAATTATTATAATCATAATGTTAAGTTTATAAAAAACATTCATGTGCCTTGTTCCTTTGCCGCAAAGATGTTGCGGTGACATGGGCGATAATACATGATCGTGGCCGCTCACCCTTGCTGAAGATCTCCCACACCGTAACGCCGAATGACCAAACGTCAGTCTTCGTGTTGTACTTCCTCCGCTCGCCAGAGGTCAGGCCCAGTTGTTCTGGTGACATCCACTTCAGCGGAATCATCTCCTGAAATGTACAAAAGAGTTAGTATTTCCGATGCCCCGTTCTGAATCAGCTGCATATAGAACCAACAGTTTGCATGGGGGACCCTATTAGGCAATATGGTGGCCTTCGTGGTTAATAAATGCAGTAGTGACAGTGCCACATTTCCTCAACGTCTGCTCAATCTCTTCTATTACTTCTCGCCTGTAACGAGATTGTGGAATTGTATGTTTTTGTAACTGATATATTATAATATCGATTATACAGAACAATGCTCTCGTTTAGACAATTCAAAATCACACCAAGCTTAACATTTAGCAATGAATGTTATTGTTTTAGTTGCATTGTTTCAATAGATGTTTCACTGTGGGAATGTTATGGACAATAGAAGTGGCATTAGTAAAATACACTGTCAATTGAGTATACGAAAATACTCGTTATCCGAAATATTGACAACTGATTGAATTGAAACAAATATTATGCTGACTGTAAATACTAACATTGCAAATATGGTTAAACACAGAAATGACATATCTGCCAGAGACAGGCCACGATAAGATTAACAATTGTTGGACTCTCGATACAATGTCCGCATGCCATCTAGATTGAATTGCTATGGAAGTCAATTAGCTTGTATTGTGAGTGTTGTTAAATGTCGATGTGAGGACAGAAGCTACTTGTAGAAGTATACTTACGTCCACTTTGTCGTTTCCCTGCACCTCGCCTTTCATTGGTCCAAACCCGGCTACTTTGGCAACGATACCGCCGACATCGTCTCTCTTCAGAAGGATATTTCGGACTCCAAGTCGTCGGTGGATGATCTGTGGAAAGGTACATGCTTTACCTGTGGTTACTGCACAACTTGTATCGGCAACACTCGGTGTAAGTAGTCGTATTTGTAGCATCACGATGTGTAGCCCGGATTGAAAGAATAAGTATTGGTGCTGATCTTGCTAAACCAGTTTAGAAACAATTTTACTACGGAAAAACAACGTAAGATATTATAACACCGACGACGTCAACAACGCTTGTTTGCCCCAAACTAGGTTATTCTTCTGACGATGTTATGTCTAGATGCACACGAGTGTCAGCAAGCCTACACTGTTTCTTACAACAGTATTTATACCGAATATCAAAACCTAACATAACAACCCCCGTCATCATTAGGTCATATAATGTTACCTTATGCTCGTGTAGTTGTTGCAACCCGCGAGCGACTTGCAGACTGAACGTTATCATCTTGTCTTCCAAGTCTTCTGTTACTTTATTATGGCCCAACAACCAGTTTCCGAGAGTACCAAGATCGCACAGCTCAAACAGCAAGACGGGGCCTGCAATAACACGCAACCTCGAATTGTTGTATGTATAGACTGTGTGCAATAAGGAATGCCAAGTACTGTAATGTAGTGACAGTCTGGGTCCAACAGACTCTTATGACGGAGTAGGCAACTACAGTACACCCTTCTGACATCCTGCTTCTATTTCTATGTCCATCTTTTTGATCTGTACACGATTGAAATTATTCTGGTTAGATCTTTTATTTGTTAATTACTGTGAGCTTTCCTTATATCTGTACAGCCTACTAGGCAGGCCCTACATTGTTGTCTCCGGTGCCTATTAAGCTTTGCTACAGACGTACTGTTATCTCTCCTCCAGCTCGCTCTGTCAGCTGCTACATGTCTAGCCTCGCTCCAGCAGTTCCACCCCAGTCCGCGTCTTTCATTTTCAACAGTTGATCGCCACGTTGTCTTTGGTCGACCAACCTTTCTTCTCCCTTCGGGCATCCAGGTCAACGCCTTCCCACATTTGCTGTTCTTGTCCATTCGTAGGATATGTCCTACCCATTTCCATCTTCTTAACTTGACCTCAGTGCTGATTGTCTTCAATTTTATTTTTGCAAGGATATCTTGATTTGATATATTGTATGGCTATCTAATTTGTATGATTCATCGTAAGCACTTGAAAATGTATCTAATTTTCTGTTGTGGCCTTCGTTTATTTTCCATGTTTCACTTCCACACAACAACACTGGTTTAACAAGTGTGTTAAAAAGCCTAAACTTATATCTCAATATGTATATATTTGAACTCCATGTTTGCTTAAACTTCATTAAAGATACCTTATCTTTACGAATTATGTCAACAATGTCATCACCGCCTCCTCCTTGCTTACTGACATTAGCACCCAGGTAGTTTGTCTTGTCTTTTTTTGCATGTGTGTGTAGCATGATGACATGAGTGTTATGTAATCGGCAAAGTCCAGTTCCTCTAGTTTTGACGTGTAGTTCCATCTGATTCTGTTTTATCTCCTACTATTGTGCTTCTCATTACCCAATCCACTGCCACCAAGAAGATAAATCCAGACATTACATCTCCTTGTTTAACTCCGGTTTTACCCTTGAACCACTCAGATTCCTCACCTTCGTGTGACACTGCACATTCACCATATTCGTATAACATCTTAACCATGTGTATGCCAAAAAGAATAAATAAACTTACCACTAGGAACGGCTCCAACAAACAGAAGGATGTTCTCATGTTTCGGACAAGCGGTCGCCCAGAAATTCATCTTGGCAGTCATCAGCTTTTTGCTATCGGCATCACCGCCATCTGCATATATGAAGAATACTCTATAGAAGCATTGGACAAAAATGGATTTTTTTTTAAAGTGAAAAGTGATTAATTTGATCAAAGAACAGTGTGTGTTTGTGCGTGCGTGCGTGCGTGCGTGCGTGTGCGTGTGCGTGTGTGGGTGGGTGGGTGGGTAATATCAAGAAACAACACATAAAACTTCTACGAAGAATTGAAACTTTCGCCGAGAATATTAAATTATCCTATAACACGTGTTCTCCACTGTTCAACTACTAGCAAAAAGACTAATTTATTCACGCATCACTTACGCTTCAGTGTCTTCGCAACGACTTGCTGTTGGCTGCCCTTCGACTTCAACGTCGCCGAGTGGATGTCAGCGAAACGTCCCTTGGCATTAGGGAGTTTGTTCCCCAGGACAACGTTCCCCGCAGCAATCTTCCAGTCAGCGACGTCTTCAGTGACCATGTTGCCGTACAGAGAGATGTCATCGTCGTCGACATAGATTCCTTCGTACTGACAATGAAGTTGGTGTTTGCATTACTAATTGCAGTGATGGTATGCAGACGATAACTATAGTTTGATTTTGTAGTTAGCCTCTTGCTTTAACTAAGCGCCTCGCTCAACAATCCTAGCTTCGGCACAATAAAGATAACGGATGCAGGAGAAGATTAGGGGAAAGTGTAGATGAACAGAACGAGATAAAATACATATTGCTAACGAGGAAGATGTTGTGATGAAGAGAAAAAGATGAATATGAAAAAAAGGACGGGGAATGAGAGGAAAGGAAACACTATGACAATGACAAGGAGGAGTGGGAAAGGAAACACCATGACAAGGAGGAGTGGGAAAGGAAACACTACGACAAGGAGGAGTGGGAAAGAAAACACCATGACAAGGAGGAGTGGGAAAGGAAACAATATGACAAGGAGGAGTGGGAAAGGAAACGCTATGACAAGGAGGAGTTGGAAAGAAAGGAAATAATATGACAAGAAGGAGTGGGAAAGGAAAAATATGGCAAGGAGGAGTGATAAAGGAAACACTGTGAAAAGTAGGAGTGGTCAGTCGCAGAATGTGGAGATAAAGAGGCTTTATGATGCAGTCCCTAAACATACCGACAAATATCAACGGAAGTAAAACACGCAACACGTAGCAAATGTAATAAAGTAACGCGAGCGTCTGGCGTTACAGATTTGAAAGAAAGAGTAGACGAAACGTAGAATCATTAAAACGAATCGCGTGGAATTATATTGTTTGTCGTCTTATTAAGACTCACATCAAGGAAATGGTAGGTGGAACATACAACCATTAATGTTATATTGGTGTTTACTTTCCGTTAAAGGAATTGTGAACGTGGAAGAAAACTCACATCGTTAACATTTAAAGTAGCTGGAGTTGAATTATTTGTTCTGTTCCCCCAATACAGCTTGGTTTGTCCAATTGTTCGGTTGAAGTCAGCGAAGCTGTCCGGGATGTACGGCCTGTTCTGACGACGTCTCGTTATCATGAATAGTATCAGGAGGACTATTAGAATCAACAGCAACAATATCCCTGCAAGCATACAGAAATATACATACTATATGCATTATTCGTTGTGAAGAGGAGAATCGTCACTTGAGAACATTGTGAAAGGGTTAATCCTACGATGAACATAGAGGTACGGACAGCGGCGGTCACTAGGGTATATCTGCGATCAAATGTGTACCATCGCGATACGTCATACCGTAACTATATTCGCTACAGCAAAACCGAAATACCAGCGATCCGTGGTTGTGGCAATGGCAGTGAGCGTCTGCAGAGACGACCTTGAGATTATGTGTATGTTGACATCATGTAAGCGTTAATAGCGTTTCAGCTTTGATTAGTTAAACTTCATCCCCGGGCAAACCTGCTCATTCCAACACAAAGTCAACTTCCTTGGAAACGATGCTGGATTTGATGACGACAATATAATATTGTCTGAATCACACATACCAATACGGTCACACATACCAGTTACTATTCCAACGGTGATTCCCGTTGTTAGGCCACCAGTCGACGGGGAACCTGCAACATGTGATATTGAGTTTATTTTCATCCCGTTGCAGAGGAATAAAATTGGTTGACGGTTAAACATTAATATAACAATTTGCTAAGTCTAGCTACCTTCCAGGTATTACCTCAACAGCTTATGTTTACTTACATCCAACTTCATGATTCTGCATTACTTTATGTAATACGAATTTAAGAGAGTCCAGTAACAACTTATAAGAGAGTCCAGTAACAACTTATAAGAGAGTCCAGTAACAACTTATAAGAGAGCCCAGTAACAACTTATAAGAGAGTCCAGTAACAACTTATAAGAGAGTCCAGTAACAACTTATAAGAGACTCCAGTAACAACTTATAAGAGACTCCAGTAACAACTTATAAGAGAGTCCAGTAACAACTTATAAGAGAGTCCAGTAACAACTTATAAGAGAGTCCAGTAACAACTTATAAGAGAGTCCAGTAACAACTTATAAGAGAGTCCAGTAACAACTTATAAGAGAGTCCAGTAACAACTTATAAGAGAGTCCAGTAACAATTTATAAGGGACTCCAGTAACAACTTATAAGAGAGTCCAGTAACAACTTATAAGAGAGTCCAGTAACAACTTATAAAAGAGCCCAGTAACAACTTATAAGAGAGTCCAGTAACAACTTATAAGAGAGTCCAGTAACAACTTATAAGAGAGTCCAGTAACAACTTATAAGAGAGTCCAGTAACAACTTATAAGAGAGTCCAGTAACAACGTATATGCTGAAAAGTTGTTGATGTTCTATGCAGAACAATTTACAACAATCTGGTACAATGTCTATTATATGTGCTGCTTAGTGCAGCAAGTAAATTTTTTGGTCAAAATCAAGGTATATTTGTAGTGTGGTTAACATATGTCTCCACTTACGACAGTGATTACAACTGAATGGATACAATGCACTGGGTTGAGAACGTTTACTAGTGTATTGTATACTTTATCATATATTGATCAAGCTTTAAACCCGTTTTTTTCCCTTAAAACAAAATGGAACTTAGTTGGTTGTTGCAATGACCAGTAATTATTATGTTTCTGCAACGACAAGAGATAATCTAGATGTATTTGCCTGGAACACTACAACGATTACGTAAACCAGACGTTTCCGTCAGGTGTCGTTGGCATGTTGAGCATGAATCTTACACACATTTTCAAGCACATATGATGATCATTCGTCGTACACACATCGTACACATATCGTACACACACGTGTACCACATATCGACAGACGGATGATACGTTGCTAAAGTATATCTTATATAACGATCTAAACAACACTTTATGTTTACTTACATTCATCTATACCTTCCAATCCCTCCAGGTCACCAAGCTAAAATCAAAAAGTATTTCATATGACATTACTTTTAAAAATGATTAGTAAAGTATGTATTAATAACTATTTCCTATAAACGTTTTGGCAAAACAACGCCACGCCTATATAAAATATCTTCAACATTATTGCTAGTCAGTCAGTCAGCTAGACAAAGAAAGTGTTTCCGGAACAGGTTGAAAAGGTTTATTGGAACTGTGTTCAGCTTATCTGCACATTACAAAGTTGCAATGAGCAATATGTCACATGTTAGATATTCAGTTAGAAATAAGCGCTATACTTTCAGTTTCTAGAATATATTACTATTAGTTTGACTAACACCGGAGGGGAATTCAATCTGACGCTGACAAAGAGACCGACAGGGTCAACACCTAAGACTCTGGGAGGTATATATACTTCGTTCAATATAGTAATAGTAGTAGTAGTAGTAGTAGTAGTAGTAGTAGTAGTAGTAGTAGTAGTAGTAGTAGTAGTAGTAGTAGTAGTAGTAGTAGTAGTAGTAGTAGCAGTAGCAGTAGCAGTAGCAGTAGCAGTAGCAGTAGTAGTAGTAGTAGTAGTAGTAACAAAATAAAAAAATACTTTGAGATTATCCGTTGTGGACAGTCCGGCGTGGTTGTAGATGGTGGCTTTGACTCGGATGGCGTGGTCGTCTATGTTGACCAGCCAGCAGTGGTCGAAGTAGAACACCTGTTCCCGCAGGTAGCAGCCGTTGAACGGTGTACACACGCATGACCCATCGTCTTCACAGTGTGCCGTGTTCTACAACACACGAGCATTGTGTTGCACACGACTGGCCGAGAGACCCAATGTCACGCATGGCCGGCCACTACCAGATGTGAAATCATCCTTGATGTTATCCTTAATTACCGATACAAATTCAACGTGCGTATATTTCCTAGCTGGCTAGTTAAGGTGAAACGTTGTCGAAAAGTCGTTTTTGCCCACTATTGGTTCACTGTGGTAGCAGTGTTGTGAATGCGTTCTTTGCGAATGAAACTAATTACACAACTGTTTATACTGAAGAGGCATCCACTGTCAATCGTTGTAATACTAGATAGTAAATTATATAAGAACATTAATAAAGTAGTGATATATTGGTCTTGGTCTTAACTATTTCGGCTTTAAGTTACTCAAGTAACCCATGCAGTCGTACGGTAATAAACACCTTCGTTTGTATATAAACACACATTTAAGAAACGATTCAGTTTCACGTTAAAACATTTTGTGAATTGTGAATAAACATAATTAAATATGTAGAACTACGTGTGTTGGGTGTTGTCCTTTGCTTGTTCCATTCCACACTTCCTTGTCCAGCGTGACGTCATTTACGAGGTAACGTATTGCTCTGATGCCACTCTCTTTGTCGTATACGTGTAAGGTGATCCTGCAACGTCAACAAGTCAATGTTGTTGTACAAAGACCCTGCAACATCAACAATTAAATGTTGTCGTGTTGCATCATGCAACTTCAACAAGTTTGTGTTGTTGTACAAAGATCTTGCAACGGCAACAAGTTGGTGTTGTTGTGCTAGGATCCTGCAACGACAACAAATCAGTGTTGCAATACATGGATCCTGCAACGTCAATACGTTGATCGTTGAACAGTGGGCCTGCAACGTGAACACTTCAGTCTTCGTATGACGATTATATCAATCAATCCAATACGTCAGTCTGTTTACAATGATCCTATAATTACAATTCGTCAATCATTGTATAACGATTCTTCAACGTCAATTCGTCATTTGGCATTAAATGATCCTACAGCATCAATACGTCACTCATTGTGCAGCAATCCTGCAACGTCAATATGTCAGTCGGAGTACAACATAAAATAATAAAAAAAAGTTCAGCCCCCTGGATGAAAATTGCACCACGTACAACACACGCACCTCGAGCAGTACGTCAGCCGGGGGTTCGTATCGCTGCAGTCCACGTTCTTCTCGAACGTATACGTCACAAACTGAGGTGGCGTCGAGTCGACACGCACCACCAGCGAATCACTAGCACTGTTCTTCATGGCGTCAGTCGCTTTCACAAACACCCGGATGGAGCCTCCATTGGTGATGGTTGCATTGACCTATTACATTATTGACAAGGTATTATGTCGCGTCACCCTACGAAGCTCAAAGGGTCATGCTAATTAACTATAAGATATGGTTTATATTCATAAACAGATAACGGTAAAAGTATATTTAAAAATTGTGGCTCAATAAAGCGCATTTGGGGATCAAGATGCAAAAATAAATACAGTTTATGGCATATAACATTGATTTACGTTATCAGCGATCATACTTTGTACCCTTAAAGTACAGAGCTAACGCCATGCCACCACAGAAGAACACATTAATATAATGAGAGCCCACATTTTCGCATGGACAATTTTGTCTTTCATGAATACCTTGTAGGTTTCGTCCAGCTGAAGGCTTGTCATGCTGGACGGCAAAGCACTCTTAATGTGACCGTAGCCCGCATGAAACTTTACTATACCACGAACATTTGGAATAGCTTTAACTGTTCTGAGTCCTTGGTCATCGTCAATACCTGCGATAAAACGAAAACGGTCACGTGCTATTAAAGTGTATTGTTTCTATTGTGCCATTTCGTTGATGCCTTTTTTATTTGAATATTTAAAACGATGCCTGATAACTCGAACGCTATAATAAGACTATCTCACAAATGCGACAATTTTTCATATTGATACTAATATAGAATTTCGTTTATACAATTCAGACCTAAGAGCACTTGATAGTCCATCTGATAGTCCAGGTGATCATATATACCAGATGTTCCACTCCAATAATAACAATTCAGAACTAGGAGCATGTGGCTAGTACAGGTGGTCGTAATTCCGAAGTTCCGCTATAATAACTGTGTAATGTATTACAATTGTTTAGCACTTCATATTAAAATATAATATGTCGGTACATAATTTGCACACATAAATTAACTGGATTAGCTAGAATACATAAACTTGTTCTCTTTAGCTTTGATACAATCACACGGTTGCAAAGACACATACACTCCTGGTGTTAGGAATATCCTCTTACAATGAACTTTGAACTCCCCGTTCTAGCCTCTACTGTGCTATGTACCCGTGGATATATGGAACATTGGATACATGGAACGATTTGGCGTTCCTTACAGCGAGAATTCCCTGTGATGTACGACTAGTAAACTTGGTGAATGATCCGTTAAATAATGAAATCATATATAAATCTTAATTAACAAAAGTAGGCCGCGCCTTAGCATTGGCCTAATAGTACCTTTGCTATCTGGCCACGGTTTCACTTGGTTCAATAGTTTCTTTTTGTGGTGGAAGGTGTTCTCGAAGTGTCCATGAAAGTTTACAGTGACCGGACGGTGTATGTCAACAGTCGACGTCAGCCAGACGTAGGTGTCACCTTTCTCCGACACCGGCGTGACACCGGACACAGACATCGGCCGCTGAGTGACGGTCGTCACGGTTGACTGGTGATCCCAGAGCAACAGGCCCCGGGCGAGGGCGGCGTTTCCAACGCTATCAGTCACCGTCAGTACAACGGAGTACATGCCGGGATCGAGTAGTGTGTATGTTGGGACGGTCGTGCTAGAAATAACCATAAGCAAATAAAAGAAATTAATACATGCCATAACGAATGAAATCGAAAACGAGGACGACCAAAAGCAACATGGTGGAAAACTCTTTAGAGAGAACTATACGATAAATGCACCTGGAGCCGAGCTGCTAAATAGGTTGCAAACCGACATAAGTGGTGAAGTGTCTGCCTTATACGCCAAAAATCGCGAAGAGAATATGTTAATACTTACATGAAAGCCGTTTGTTTGCCCACGAACAATGGTGAGGGTTTCTCTGTGAGTCGATCGTCGCCGTCAAGTGTCATTCCATAAACCTTGTAAGAAAATGTCTCCAGGCCTGAGTCAGGATCCGCCCAGCCGGACCATCCTAAGTATCGAGTCGGGCTTTCCTGCGCACACAATAAGAC
>OY759274.1:43652385-43869885 GCA_963662155.1 Lamellibrachia columna
CCACTTCACCGGCAGCCAGTGAGGTTGTTTCAGTGCTGCCGTCATGCTACGCCGATCACCCCGCCTAATTCGTAGAACGACTCTGGCCACCGAGTGCTGGATTGACTCAAGGCGGCGGAGTAAACGGTCTGATATTCCGTACATAACAGCGTTGCCGTAGTCGATTCTGGAAGTAACTAAAGCATGCACTAGACACTTGCTTGTACCGATCGTTAGTGTGTCACGTATGCGTGAAATTCGGTACAGGTGGTAATGCCGGCATGCATTTGCTACTTGTGCCGCCATCGAGAGATCGGCGTCAATAGCGAATCTAAGATCTCTGACCACGGCAGATGTCGCCACAAGCTGACAGCATATGTCGATGCGTGTTATTGTTATTGGCGCGCATAGGCAGGATGATCTTATAACAATGGCCTGCTATTTGGTCCCGTTGAGGATTAGCCCATTGTCACAGAGCCAAATGTCCACGTCTCGGACACAGGCCTCCATACGCGCTAGTGCATCTGCGTGCTTCGTTGGTGGGAAGTCTACGTACAACTGGGTGTCGTCGGCATACAGATGGTGTTCTATACGATGTTGTTGGAGAAGCTTCGCTAGTGGCACAAAGTAGATGTTGAAGAGTATTCGTCCGAGGACCGACCCTTGCGG
The DNA here is from genome assembly GCA_963662155.1 of Lamellibrachia columna. NCBI lineage: Eukaryota > Metazoa > Annelida > Polychaeta > Sabellida > Siboglinidae > Lamellibrachia > Lamellibrachia columna. The sequence continues at coordinate 43,653,034 of OY759274.1, forward strand.
AATTCCAGTCCTGATAATACTGCTCTCCGAGACCTCTTTCTTGACGCGCACCGTGCTTCAGCCTTCGCTACCTCACGCAAGCAATATTCCAGTACGCTGAGCTCAGAGCTTGGTAGTAGATCGTTCTGTATCATGTACATCATAATGAGCGTCGCCATGACTACTTGGCCGTTCTGTATCATGTACATCATAGTGAGCCTCGTCATGTCTACTAGGCCGTTCTGTATCCTGTACATAATAGTGAGCCTCGCCATGTCTACTAGGTCGTTCTGTATCCTGTACATCATAGTGAGCCTCGCCATGTCTACTAGGTCGTTCTGTATCCTGTACATCATAGTGAGCCTCGCCATGTCTACTAGGTCGTTCTGTATCTTGTACATCATAGTGAGCCTCGCCATGTCTACCAGGTCGTTCTGTATCCTGTACATCATAGTGAGCCTCGCCATGTCTACTAGGTCGTTCTGTATCCTGTACATCATAGTGAGCCTCGCCATGTCTACTAGGTCGTTCTGTATCTTGTACATCATAATGAGCCTCGCCATGTCTACCAGGTCGTTCTGTATCCTGTACATCATAGTGAGCCTCGCCATGTCTACTAGGTCGTTCTGTATCCTGTACATCATAGTGAGCCTCGCCATGTCTACTAGGTCGTTCTGTATCTTGTACATCATAGTGAGCCTCGCCATGTCTACTAGGTCGTTCTGTATCCTGTACATCATAGTGAGCCTCGTCACGTCTACCAGGCCGTTCTGTATCCTGTACATCATAGTGAGCCTCGCCATGTCTACCAGGCCGTTCTGTATCATGTACATCATAGTGAGCCTCGTCATGTCTACCAGGCCGTTCTGTATCCTGTACATCATAGAGAGCCTCGTCATGTCTACCAGGCCGTTCTGTATCCTGTACATCATAGTGAGCCTCGTCATGTCTACCAGGCCGTTCTGTAACCTGCACATCATAGTGAGCCTCGCCATGTCTACCAGGCCGTTCTGTATCCTGTACATCATAGTGAGCCTCGCCATGTCTACCAGGCCGTTCTGTAACCTGCACATCATAGTGAGCCTCGTCATGTCTACCAGGCCTTTCTGTAACCTGCACATCATAGTGAGCCTCGCCATGTCTACCAGGCCGTTCTGTAACCTGCACATCATAATGAGCCTCGTCATGTCTGCCAGGCCGTTCTGTAACCTGCACATCACAGTGAGCCTCGCCATGTCTACCAGGCCGTTCTGTATTATATACATCATAGTGAGCCTCGTCATGTCTACCAGGCCGTTCTGTATCCTGTACATCATAGTGAGCCTCGTCATGTCTACCAGGCCGTTCTGTAACCTGCACATCATAGTGAGCCTCGCCATGTCTACCAGGCCGTTCTGTATCCTGTACATCATAGTGAGCCTCGCCATGTCTACCAGGCCGTTCTGTAACCTGCACATCATAGTGAGCCTCGTCATGTCTACCAGGCCTTTCTGTAACCTGCACATCATAGTGAGCCTCGCCATGTCTACCAGGCCGTTCTGTAACCTGCACATCATAGTGAGCCTCGTCATGTCTGCCAGGCCGTTCTGTAACCTGCACATCACAGTGAGCCTCGCCATGTCTACCAGGCCGTTCTGTATTATATACATCATAGTGAGCCTCGCCATGTCTACTAGGCCGTTCTGTATCCTGTACATCACAGTGAGCCTCGCCATGTCTACTAGGTCGTTCTGTATCCTGTACATCATAGTGAGCCTCGTCATGTCTACCAGGACGTTATGTATCCTGTACATCATAGTGAGGCTCGTCATGTCTACCAGGCCGTTCTGTATCCTGTACATCACAGTGAGCCTCGTCATGACTACCAGGTCGTTCTGTATCCTCTACATCATAGAAAGCCTCGCCATGTCTACCAGGCCGTTCTGTAACCTGCACATCACAGTGAGCCTCGCCATGTCTACTAGGCCGTTCTGTATCCTGTACATCATAGTGAGCCTCGTCATGTCTACCAGGTCGTTCTGTATCCTGTACATCATAGTGAGCCTCGTCATGTCTACCAGGCCGTTCTGTATCCTATACATCATAATGAGCCTCGTCATGTCTACCAGGCCGTTCTGTATCCTGTACATCATAGTGAGCCTCGTCATGTCTACCAGGTCGTTATGTATCCTGTACATCATAGTGAGCCTCGCCATGTCTACCAGGCCGTTCTGTAACCTGCACATCACAGTGAGCCTCGTCATGTCTACCAGGCCGTTCTGTATCCTGTACATCATAGTGAGCCTCGTCATGTCTACCAGGCCTTTCTGTATCCTATACACCATAGTGAGCCTCGTCATGTCTACCAGGCCGTTCTGTATCATGTACATCATAGTGAGCCTCGTCATGTCTACCAGGCCGTTCTGTATCTTGTACATCATAGTGAGCCTCGTCATGTCTACCAGGCCGTTCTGTATCCTATACATCATAGTGAGCCTCGCCATGTCTACCAGGCCGTTCTGTATCATGTACATCATAGTGAGCCTCGTCATGTCTACCAGGCCGTTCTGTAACCTGTACATCATAGTGAGCCTCGTCATGTCTACCAGGCCGTTCTGTATCTTATACATCATAGTGAGCCTCGCCATGTCTACCAGGCCGTTCTGTATCATGTACATCATAGTGAGCCTCGTCACGTCTACCAGGCCGTTCTGTATCCTGTACATCATAGTGAGCCTCGCCATGTCTACCAGGCCGTTCTGTATCATGTACATCATAGTGAGCCTCGTCATGTCTACCAGGCCGTTCTGTATCCTGTACATCACAGAGAGCCTCGTCATGTCTACCAGGCCGTTCTGTATCCTGTACATCATAGTGAGCCTCGTCATGTCTACCAGGCCGTTCTGTAACCTGCACATCATAGTGAGCCTCGCCATGTCTACCAGGCCGTTCTGTATCCTGTACATCATAGTGAGCCTCGCCATGTCTACCAGGCCGTTCTGTAACCTGCACATCATAGTGAGCCTCGTCATGTCTACCAGGCCTTTCTGTAACCTGCACATCATAGTGAGCCTCGCCATGTCTACCAGGCCGTTCTGTAACCTGCACATCATAGTGAGCCTCGTCATGTCTGCCAGGCCGTTCTGTAACCTGCACATCACAGTGAGCCTCGCCATGTCTACCAGGCCGTTCTGTATTATATACATCATAGTGAGCCTCGTCATGTCTACCAGGCCGTTCTGTAACCTGCACATCATAGTGAGCCTCGCCATGTCTACCAGGCCGTTATGTATCCTGTACATCATAATGAGCCTCGCCATGTCTACTAGGCCGTTCTGTATCCTGTACATCATAGTGAGCCTCGCCATGTCTACCGGGCCGTTCTGTATCCTGTGCATCATAGTGAGCCTCGCCATGACTACTAGGCCGTTCTGTATCATGTACATCATAGTGAGCCTCGCCATGTCTACCAGGCCGTTCTGTATCCTGTACATCATAGTGAGCCTCGCCATGTCTACCAGGCCGTTCTGTATCCTGTACATCATAGTGAGCCTCGTCATGTCTACTAGGCCGTTCTGTATTATGTACATCATAGTGAGCCTCGCCATGTCTACTAGGCCGTTCTGTGTCCTGTACATCATAGTGAGCCTCGCCATGTCTACCAGGCCGTTCTGTATCATGTACATCATAGTGAGCCTCGACATGTCTACCAGGCCGTTCTGTATCCTGTACATCATAGTGAGCCTCGCCATGTCTACTAGGTCATTCTGTATCATGTACATCATAGTGAGCATCGCCATGTCTACTAGGCCTTTCTGTATCCTGTACATCATAGTGAGCCTCGCCATGTCTACTAGGTCGTTCTGTATCATGTACATCATAGTGAGCCTCGCCATGTCTACCAGGCCGTTCTGTATTATGTACATCATAGTGAGCCTCGTCATGTCTACCAGACCGTTCTGTATCTTTTACATCATAGTGAGCCTCACCATGTCTACCAGGCCGTTCTGTATCCTGTACATCATAGTGAGCCTCGCCATGTCTACTAGGCCGTTCTGTATCCTGTACATCATAGTGAGCCTCACCATGTCTACTAGGCCGTTCTGTATCATGTACATCATAGTGAGCCTCGCCATGTCTACTAGGCCGTTCTGTGTCCTGTACATCATAGTGAGCCTCGCCATGTCTACTAGGCCGTTCTGTATCATGTACATCATAGTGAGCCTCGCCATGTCTACTAGGTCATTATGTATCCAGTGCATCATAGTGAGCCTCGCCATGTCTACTAGGTCGTTCTGTATCCTGTACATCATAGTGAGCCTCGCCATGTCTACTAGGCCGTTCTGTATCCTGTACATCAAAGTGAGCCTCGCCATGTCTACCAGGCAGTTCTGTATCCTGTACATCATAGTGAGCCTCGTCATGTCTACTAGGCCGTTCTGTATCCTGTTCATCGTAGTGAGCCTCGCCATGTCTACTAGGTCGTTCTGTATCCTGTTCATCATAGTGAGCCTCGCCATGTCTACTAGGTCGTTCTGTATCCTATACATCATAGTGAGCCTCGCCATGTCTACTAGGCCGTTCTGTATCCTGTACATCGTAGTGAGCCTCGCCATGTCTACTAGGTCGATATGTATCCTGTTCATCATAGTGAGCCTCGCCATGTCTTCTAGGTCGTTCTGTATCCTATACATCATAGTGAGCCTCGCCATGTCTACTAGGTCGTTCTGTATCCTGTACTTCATAGTGAGCCTCGCCATGTCTATAAGGCCGTTCTGTATCCTGTTCATCATAGTGAGCCTCGCCATGTCTATTAGGTCGTTCTGTATCCTATACATCATAGTGAGCCTCGCCATGTCTACTAGGCCGTTCTGTATCATGTACATCATAGTGAGCCTCACCATGTCTACTATGTCGTTCTGTATCCTGTTCATCATAGTGAGCCTCGCCATGTCTACCAGGCCTTTCTGTAACCTGCACATCACAGTGAGCCTCGTCATGTCTACCAGGCCGTTCTGTATCCTGTACATCATAGTGAGCCTCGTCATGTCTACCAGGCCGTTCTGTATCCTATACATCATAGTGAGCCTCGCCATGTCTACCAGGCCGTTCTGTATCATGTACATCATAGTGAGCCTCGTCATGTCTACCAGGCCGTTCTGTATCCTGTACATCATAGTGAGCCTCGCCATGTCTACCAGGCCGTTCTGTATCATGTACATCATAGTGAGCCTCGTCACGTCTACCAGGCCGTTCTGTATCATGTACATCATAGTGAGCCTCGTCATGTCTACCAGGCCGTTCTGTATCCTGTACATCATAGAGAGCCTCGTCATGTCTACCAGGCCGTTCTGTATCCTATACATCATAATGAGCCTCGTCATGTCTACCAGGCCGTTCTGTATCCTGCACATCATAGTGAGCCTCGCCATGTCTACCAGGCCGTTCTGTATCCTGTACATCATAGTGAGCCTCGCCATGTCTACCAGGCAGTTCTATATCCTGTACATCATAGTGAGCCTCGTCATGTCTATTAGGCCGTTCTGTATCCTGTTCATCATAGTGAGCCTCGCCATGTCTACTTGGTCGTTCTGTATCCTGTTCATCATAGTGAGCCTCGCCATGTCTACTAGGTCGTTCTGTATCCTATACATCATTGTGAGCCTCGCCATGTCTACTAGGCCGTTCTGTATCCTGTACATCATAGTGAGCCTCGCCATGTCTACTAGGTCGATATGTATCCTGTTCATCATAGTGAGACTCGCCATGTCTACTAGGTCGTTCTGTATCCTATACATCATAGTGAGCCTCGCCATGTCTACTAGGTCGTTCTGTATCCTGTACTTCATAATGAGCCTCGCCATATCTATAAGGCCGTTCTGTATCCTGTTCATCATAGTGAGCCTCGCCATGTCTATTAGGTCGTTCTGTATCCTATACATCATAGTGAGCCTCGCCATGTCTACTAGGCCGTTCTGTATCATGTACATCATAGTGAGCCTCACCATGTCTACTAGGTCGTTCTGTATCCTGTTCATCATAGTGAGCCTCGCCATGTCTACCAGGCCGTTCTGTAACCTGCACATCACAGTGAGCCTCGTCATGTCTACCAGGCCGTTCTGTATCCTGTACATCATAGTGAGCCTCGTCATGTCTACCAGGCCTTTCTGTATCCTTTACATCATAGTGAGCCTCGCCATGTCTACCAGGCCGTTCTGTATCATGTACATCATAGTGAGCCTCGTCATGTCTACCAGGCCGTTCTGTGTCCTGTACATCGTAGTGAGCCTCGTCATGTCTACCAGGCCGTTCTGTATCCTATACATCATAGTGAGCCTCGCCATGTCTACCAGGCCGTTCTGTATCCTGTACATCATAGTGAGCCTCGTCATATCTACCAGGCCGTTCTGTAACCTGTACATCATAGTGAGCCTCGTCATGTCTACCAGGCCGTTCTGTATCCTGTACATCATAGTGAGCCTCGCCATGTCTACCAGGCCGTTCTGTATCATGTACATCATAGTGAGCTTCGTCACGTCTACCAGGCCGTTCTGTATCCTGTACATCATAGTGAGCCTCGCCATGTCTACCAGGCCGTTCTGTATCATGTACATCATAGTGAGCCTCGTCATGTTTACCAGGCCGTTCTGTATCCTGTACATCATAGAGAGCCTCGTCATGTCTACCAGGCCGTTCTGTATCCTATACATCATAATGAGCCTCGTCATGTCTACCAGGCCGTTCTGTAACCTGCACATCATAGTGAGCCTCGCCATGTCTACTAGGTCGTTCTGTATCCTGTTCATCATAGTGATCCTCGCCATGTCTACTAGGTCGTTCTGTATCCTATACATCATAGTGAGCCTCGCCATGTCTACCAGGTCGTTCTGTATCATGTACATCATAGTGAGCCTCGCCGTGTCTACTAGGTCGTTCTGTATCATGTACATCATAGTGAGCCTCGCCATGTCTACTAGGCCGTTCTGTATCATGTACATCATAGTGAGCCTCGCCGTGTCTACTAGGTATTTCTGTATCATGTACATCATAGTGAGCCTCGCCATATCTACTAGGTCGTTCTGTATCCTCTACATCATAGTGAGCCTCGCCATGTCTACTAGGTCGTTCTGTATCATGTACATCAAAGTGAGCCTCGTCATGTCTACCAGGCCGTTCTGTGTCCTGTACATCATAGTGAGCCTCGTCATGTCTACTAGGTCGTTCTGTATCCTGTACTTCAAAGTGAGCCTCGTCATGTCTACCAGGCCGTTCTGTATCCTGTACATCATAGTGAGCCTCGCCATGCACCTGCGCTGTTCCAAGGACTGCCACTGAATTTGTATCATCCTGGTAGGGCTGCTCAGGCGTCGCCAGTCGCTGCACCCAGTCCAGTTTGTCTATGTTTCTTTTGGTGGCAGGATCCCACACAGATGAAGCGTATTCCAATGTTGGTCTCACTTAGGTCTGGTAGCAATATGATTTGACAGTTGCTGGTGTTGCGTCTGAGACAAGGGTGCTATTGGCTTTCTTTGTGACGGCATCCACGTGGTGGTTCCATGAGAGTTGATGTTGATGTTGACGCCCAGATACTTGGCTGTGTTGTGGAGGAGTTCACCAGTAGCAGCAGCCATTTGCCTAGGTTTCTGCTGTTTTGATTTTTGGATGTGGTCAATGGTAAAGGATAATTTATGGTCGTAGATGTGATACTCTGAACTGATGGGTTTTGTTTTGTCTGTGATTCGCAGGACATCACATTTTTCACAGTCTGTTTCATAACAACATTTCGCCGTAAACTGAAAACCCACCTGTTTAAACTAGCTTATCCTCCATAGCTCCCCAGCGTGCCAATCCAAAGGTTTACAACTGGAACTGCTTATCGATTATGAACTGCTTAACCCCTTTTGCTTTGGTGCGTTACCGAGCTTGGATCTCCAAAGGATAGCGCAATATAAATATTTTATATATTATTATATTACTATTATAACGCAGTTTTTTTATTCAAGTATGTTTTCGAATTTGTATTAATATAAGAAATAAAAAATCAAATAAATGCCAATTTTATGTTTTATTTACACTAACATATAAATTTAGCGTTGTAATTTATTTTACTGCATCATGTTATTGCCCGGTTGCCAAGATGGTAAGGGTACTTACCCACGCACACGTTTCTGTAGTGGCGACTGCACTGACAGATGCCTCTGGTCACGCCGGAACACACTCTGTTGTTTGTGCATTCTGGATTGCAGATCGCTGGAATGCAATAAAATCATAACACCAGATACTGTAGGTCAATACAATTGTTATCCTGATCAACGTTATGCTACCCACTACAATAATTATATGACAGACAGAAATAAAACATAAAGAGACATAGGACAGAACAATATTGAGTCGTCGTTGGGAAAGGAAAATAATGGATTTTGTTCTTACATGAAGATATGTATTACTTGGTGTAACGAAACAAAAACTTTGATTCCTTGTGCCTTGATCCCATGCGTAGTTTACGACAACTACAGTCATTGCCGATGAAGAATGCTTTTTGCATATTATTTAAAGTACTCACGTATGTTGCAAAGTTCTCCTTTCCACCCGGTGCAGCAGGAAGTGTAGTTTAGCCTCTCTGCCGTCTCATAGTAGTTGACAGTGAGTGGACAGAGCCGACTGCGAGAGAAAGACATAGATTGGTGTTGACGACAGTGACACGATGGATGATTCATGAAACCCGGGGAGAATTTCAGTAGAAGAAATCCATGCTCACCAATAGACACCTTCCCACGGCAAGCACACGGACCTACCAAACCTACATCTTACCACCATAGTACACTCGACCGAGACTATCACGTAGAAGCAGCCTTTTCAGAAGAAGGTAGAGGTTTTCCAAAATGGCACAATGAGAGATAGATGACAAACCACATACTACGCGATAAAGTATCTAACATAGAAATGTGTCGAATCACTGGTCTAAAGCTGATTATGTAAGAATCTCATAACCGTAAACATACGTTGTTCGGACACACAAAAGAAGTAGTCTTCTAATCAAAGCCATCTTCGAAGGAATGATGGGAGGTGAAAGAAGACGAGGAAGACCGCAAAGAAGATGGAGGGACGACATAAAGGAGTCGATAAAGCCAGGGTGGAATGAACTGAGTATAAAAGTGAAGGATTAGGTGGAGTGGAAAAACGTGTGCAGTGAGCGATGACTGTTATTGCGCCAACGATGGTGAAGGCAGTAGTTGTTGCAACAGGAATGGAAGCGGTGACTAGAAAAATGGCAACGCGTGCATCGTGAATGTGTCAGTTAATATAACGATGAATATGGTGATGAGTAATAGTATTTTGTAGATGACTCGTATTTATCGTAATGCCTATAACCATGATGATGATGATGATGATGATGATGATGACAGTAACAGTATTTTGTAGATGACTCGTATTTATCGTGATGCCTATAACTATGATGATGATGATGGTAATGATAGTATACCGTAGATTATTTTTAATTACCCAGTGGGCCGCCATGATTCACAGTTGACACTAATCGTCTTTGTTTTCTTCACTTGGACATTGTACTTTTTCTGGCAGAAATGTGTACTGCAACAGAAACAAATACACCAATTACTGGGTCCCAAATACTGATCAGTGTGATTTGCCACTTCTTGTTAAAATACAGGTTTGTACTCAAATTAAGCAAACAACAACTGGTACATAATTGAATATCGGTTGAAACACGACATACAAAACGCAGAGCGAAAATTATTATGGCATGCTGACTGTTAGGTATTGTAAATACGTTTTTACCCTTCAATCAGTTTAAATGCGATCAGCGCGAAGCAGGCGAGGCGCAGCAACGTGGATGGATCCATTGTGAGGGGAAGCGTCGCCGGTGGCCGTACCACCAAGTCACGATCTCCACAAATAGCACAGCAGATCTGCATAACCGTTGAAACACAAGATTTTAGTAGTTCCTACGAAAACGTCGCCTGAAGACAACGGAAGATATCTGGAGATATTCAACAAAGTAAAAACCGAAGAATGAAGAGTTTTCTGGGGCATGATGGAACGGATGTTATTGCTGGCGGAGAACCGTGAAAGTAGAAGATCAACGTTTGAATCTCGCAGTGATCAGTAGGTGTGCGTGCGTGTGCGTGCGTGCGTGTGTGCGTGTGCGTGCGTGTGCGTGCGTGCGTGCGTGTGTGTGTGTGTGTGTGTGTCTGTGTGTCTGTGTGTATGTCCGTGTGTCCGTGCGTTCGTGTGCGCACGCGTGCGTGTGTGCGTATGCGCGTGTGCGTGTGTACGCGTGTTTACGTACTCCTGTCATCAAGGCTGTCTTTGAAAACATGCTCTGAAGCGAGACATGTCGTGAAAGTGTTTCACCGCAGGTCAAACTGACCCCGAGTATGTGCATTGTGTGCAGTTTTAACCAGACCCAAATGACCGTTTCTATACAAAGCAGGTCAGATATGGCGTATCTGTGGCATCGGGACCAGTTGTTATCAGGCCGGGTTGTAAGACGTTGTCAGGGTAGGCTGATTATACATTCTACTTCTGAACCCCATAATGTTCATGTTGCCTTTTGTGTGTCAAAACCATTTGTTACAAATACATCACGTTGTGAGAACCTATAATGTCCTTCACCGGTTACAAAGAGTCCAGAATGTTGCAACCGGTTTCAGTAGAACTTATTCAAAAACATTTTAAATGCACGTAACTTCAGTATCGTGTTAGCAGATCTATGTGTCAGTCGTGATCAAAGGTTCGGTTTTGCCCGAGCTTACCCCAAACAGCCCATTCGGGGGAGCAATCAAAACAAAGGAGTAACATGGGAGTTTGCGTGTTTCGTGCATGCAGTAGGTGCGTAAACGTGAAAAAAAATGTAAACCTGAAATTGTGCAAATACTATCATGTGTGGCTATAATCAGATGAAGTGGGCTCCTGGAGCTAGATAGATTGTGCTCACAGTAGGATGAAAGGGACGAATTGAATAATAATAATAATAATAATAAAAAAAAACTTTATTTTGACACCATCAAATCCGGGGCTACTGCCCCGTTCACGGGTGTGTACAGACATCAGTTCACACGACACAAACTTGTATGTAGATAGTGATAATAACAATAATACATACGCTGTATAAAATGTTAAAAACTATGCAGAATGTTCGCGTGTGTAAAATTATTCCAAGTAAAAGGATACTGATTACATGGTATTTGTATATCAAAGATAAATCTCAAATAGGAAATAAAACGCTAATATCACCAATAGTACAGAACATAAATAGGATTGATAATATGTAATAAGATCATTAAAAATGCAATATCAAAGCGGTAAAACCCATTAAGTGGAAAAAAGTAGTAGCTTCTTGAATTGCGGTTGGTTGCCGTTTCCACGTATGTTGGCAGGCAGTTTATTCCACAACGTGGGCCAGCGCAGGCAAATGTTCGGCGGCCGAAACGTTCTAGGTTGACTCGTGGCACGTCGAGAAGTAGCCCGCCGGCAGAGCGTAGGCAGCGTCGTGGTGCGTACTGGTGCAGCAGTGCGGCAAGGTACTCTGGTGTGCCTTCGTAGAGTGCCTTGTGCACAAGGACGAGTATCTTATACTCAATCCTTCTCTTAATGGGCAGCCAGTGTAGTTGCCGCAGTATTGTTGTCATGGACTGCCGATCACCCCGTCGAATCTGCATGACAATGCGAGCCGCTGACCGCTGGACCATTTCCAGACGGTGCAGGAGGCGATCGGTTATTAAAAATAGCATCGCATTGCCATAGTCAAGCCGTGATGTTACTAGTCCGTGAATCAGACTTTTGCAAACGCTGGTGGTAAGTGAGTCTCGAATCTTAGCAATTCGAGCTAGATGATAGTAAGCGCTGCGGCATATGTTCGACACTTGAGATGCCATCGACAGATGAATGTCAATGGCAAATCCAAGATCTCGGATAACGGCGGATGTGTCAACGAACTGGCCACAGATGTTGATGCGGCTAAACGTAATAGGATTTCGTAGACTTGGTGAACGGATAACTATGGCTTCTGATTTGTTCTCATTCATGACGAGTCCGTTGTCACAGAGCCATGTTTTTACTTCCTGTATGCAGGCCTCCATGCGTGCGAGAGCTTGCGTGTGGTCCGTTGGTGGGAAAGTGACGTACAATTGAGTGTCGTCGGCATACAGGTGGTGTTGCATGTTGTGCTGGTGTAATAGTTTCGCTACAGGAGCAATGCAGGCATTAAAAAGTATAGGTCCAAGAACCGACCCTTGCGGTACTCCTGTCGTAATGTTATTAACTTCCGACAAGCTACTCTTCACGCGTACTACATTTGTTAAAGGAAGGAAGTCTTATTATTTTTGTAGGGAGAAAGTTCAAGGTTCTGGTGAATCTGGTTTAAAATGAGCATGCATATGTATCTATTCGTGCTTTATTTGTATGTATTTGATGGGATGACTGTTTCGAGCACGGTTGGGTGTTGTGGCAGGGTAACGGAAGTTATGTACAATTTTGTAGAAGATGGTAAGTGGGTGTTACAATTGTCTTGTTTCTAATGTCTGCCAGCCAAGTTTGCTTTGTTCCTTTGTTGCACGGCAGAGGTCATTTAGGGTCAGTCGAGCTGCACGTCTTTGTATACTTTCATCAGGGTTATTTTGGATATAATATGGATTCCATGCAGTTGTTTCATATTCTAATGTTTGTCTTGTTATATGTTGCCTTCTTTACCTTTGAATTGATGTTGCTGGGTGGAGTGTACGTTTGAATTGATGTTGCTGGGTGGAGTGTACGTTTGAATTGATGCTGCTGGGTGGAGTGTACGTTTGAATTGATGTTGCTGGGTGGAGTGTACGTTTGAATTGATGTTGCTGGGTGGAGTGTACGTTTGAATTGATGTTGCTGGGTGGAGTATACGTTCGAATTGATGTTGCTGGGTGGAGTGTACGTTTGAATTGATGTTGCTGGGTGGAGTGTACGTTTGAATTGATGTTGCTGGGTGGAGTGTACGTTTGAATTGATGTTGCTGGGTGGAGTGTACGTTTGAATTGATGTTGCTGGGTGGAGTGTACGTTTGAGGAGGCCAAGTGTTTTGTTGCTGATTTGGATTCTGTGAATTGGACCTGCTTAATCCAGGACAGGTTTGAGTCTATGGTTACGCCAAAGTAGGGACTATTCTTTGGCACATTTTTTTTTAGTACCTTTGCTGGAATTTTATCTGACATGTTGCTTTGTTGGGATTAGGGCGTCAAACTGTTTTCTTATGCCATTTAGTCCTATTTCTGGTGTTTAAATTGATGAAAATGGTCAAGCATGTAGTTATTATAAAAAGATATTATCTGGTGAAACTTATTTGAAGAGGTCATTGAGTGTATTTGCTTTGTCATGACAGGTCGTTTTTATATTGTCATTTACTTTTAGTGGAAAACCAATATTGTATGTCTTGTTTTGTCAAAAGACCGAAATCGGTTTGAATTAGTGGTCAAACTTTCTCCAATGACGTTGTTTATGTAAACGTTGTAGGATTTGGCTACTTCTTTGTTGACTTCGGTTCATAGGTTTTTGAAATGTTCCCAATGTTTGTTTTGCTTTGTCCTCTTAGTTTCTTGTGATCCAGGGTAGATAATTAACTCAGCCCAGACTGTAGCTGAAATAAATACCCCGCACGCCGAGCGACCTACTGCATCTATTGCACACTTGTTAACGACGCTGCCTTTGAAAACATGTCCCAAAACTTTGTTATCTCAGAAATGCATTCCACCATGTGCCCAGCATTGTGCCAAGTTCTAAGCAGATCCAAATCTATAACAATGTCTATACAACGTGAAGCTGACACGGCGTGCCTGTGGTGTGGGAACCAGTTCACTCCAGACCGGGCTGCAAGAGGAAGTAAACTGTCTATTGTACTAAATTAGGCCATCGTCGTACAATAGTTTGGCAAATACTGTGTGAGTTGTCACCGTAGTTTGTACAATGATCCCGCGATGCTTGTGCGCTCAGTGAATTTAAGAAAGACTGATAATCGGCCAATGATTCGTTTAGCCATGTGCGTATTTATGCGTTCTTGCCCACGTTTTTGTTGTAACTGGTAAGCGAACCCTTTTCAGCGTCTCGTGTTTGGCAGGATACTCTTGCATGTTGTAGCCATCTCGTGTGAGGGAAAAAAACGCCTGATTCAGACTTTGTCCAGTTTTTCCAAAATCTCCAGTTTTCGGAGTGTCTCTCGTTTTATCAAAACAATAGTTTTCCGTCATTTTGCTTTTTTGTTATGTGTTGCTTCACATGCAGTGTTAAGAAAGCCAAACACGCCGTACACAAACCAAGTTTAAGACCTATTCTCCTCTTTAGCAATGAACGCTGGACCATGAAAAAATACTTTAAAGTCGAATAGCTGCAGCAACGAACACCAGCCTCAACGATGCATTAAGAACGGAACGGTACAAGAACCGTACAGAATGGAGGAAGTTGATTTGTCACCACTCTGACAGGAGTTCTAGCGTCACTTGAATTCCTAACTGAAGTAAGATGAATATGTGGGCAGACTGTAGTGGTAAAATGTTGCCTTCGATGGCGCGAAGGAAGCGATTTTGCATCGCGTAAAAATCTCCAGCCTTTCCAATGAAAAAATATAGCGTGTCAGTTGGAAAGTCATACAAAGCTTCATGGTTGTGCATGCGTGCGTGCCTATGTGTGAAGGTATGTGCATGCGCGTGCGCGCTTACTAAAATAAGTTAAGGTGGTAACCAGTTTATTTTTAGTTTAAATGTTCTTTGTAATTGTCGATGTTACGCTCGTTACATACTACACTTTACCTCATCATGGCTACAATATATTTCCCAGCCATGCAAAAAAACATAAACGGGCACTGAACAGTTCGTTTATATTGCATCAACTGTGATCATAAAAATGATGGGCTTCTTAGAAAGACATCCCCTCAATTAAACCGACACTCGTCAAAATTCCCCATCACCGAGATTCAAAACCGTATGTAGGCCTAAATCAGAAATATCGGACTGTTTTATCTTCATATAAACAAGCTAGAAACGCTGACACAGGGCCTACATGCTTGTTAGCCATGCATAGTCGGTCTTATACAGAAACATTACCAAGATTACCAAACTACATAACTCTTTCTCACGACAGTCACCCAACCACATGAGATGAATTAAATAAGAATTCATTCTTTGGGCACAAAACTCACAGCGCCGCTCATATGTCACTCAACTTGGCTGTTTGAATTTCTATTAAGGCATTTCTAATTATCATACAAGTCAAAATGAATGTATTTTGTTTTACTTACTTTGACCAGTAACGAATGCAGTCTCCAACAAAGAAACGTCCAGCCGCGTCTGTGTGTCACAATTAATAAGTGATCTTGCTTAGCAACATGCAGCACGGCGACTCAAAATAACTCGAGGGACCGTATCAACAATACTCTGACAAAGTTCTGAACAGATCCAAATCAATAACAATTTCTATACAACGAAGCTGATACGGCGTGCTTGTGGTGTGGGAACCAGTTCGCACAAGGTCGGGCTGCAAGAGGAAGTAAACTGTCTATTGTACTAAAGTAGGCCATCGCCGTACAATAGTTTGGCAAATACTGTGTGAGTTGTCACCGTAGTTTGCACAATGATCCCGCGATACTTGTGCGCTCAGTGAATTTAAGAAAGACTGATAATCGACCAATGATTCATTTAAACATGTGCGTATTTACGCGTTCTTGTCCACGTTTTTGTTGTAACTGGTAAGCGAACCCTTGTCAGTGTCTCGTGTTTGGCAGGATACTCTTGCCTGTTGTAGCTATCTCGTGTGAGGGGAAAACCCTCTGATTCAGACTTTGTCCAATTTTTCCAAAATCTCCAGTTTTCGGAGTGCCTCCCGTTTTTTTTATTAAACAATGGTTTTCCGCCATTTTGCTTTTTTTGTTATTTGTTGCTTCACATGCAGTGTCGAGAACGCCAAAGACGCCTTACACAAAACAACTTTAGGACCTATTCTCCTCTTTACCAATGTATGTTGGACCATGAAAAAATACTTGAAAGTCGAATCGCTGCAGCAAAAAACAGCAGCGTCAACGATGTATTAAGAACGGAACGGTACAAGAACCGTACAGAATGGAAGAAGTTGATTTGCCACCACTCCGACAGGAGTTCTAGTGTCACTTGAATTCCTAACTGAAGTATGGTGAGCAGGTGGCAGACTGTAATGGTAAAACGTCGCCTTCGATGGCGCGAAGGACGCGATTTTGCATCGCGTAAAAATCTCCAGCCTTTCCATTTCAAAAACTTGTCAGTTGGAGCGTCATACAAAGCTTCATGGTTTTGCGTGCGTGCGAGCGTGCGTGCGAGCGTGCCTGCCTATGCAAAAACATAAACAGTCATTGAACAGTTCGGTTATACTGCACAAATTATGTTGCATGCACGTTTAACTTTAACTTTTAACTAAAGGTTTCATTGCTTAATTTAATCAATTGTGATCATAAATATGCTGGGCTTCTTAGAAAGACATCCCCTCCATTGGATCGACACCCGTCAAAATTTCTCATCACCGAGATTCAAAACTGTATGTAGGCCTAAATCCGAAAACTCGGATTGTGTTTTATCTTCATACAAACAAGCTAGAAACGCTAACACAGGGTCTACATGCTTGTTAGCCATGCAGAGTTGGTCTTATACAGAGACATTACCAAGATTACCGAACGACAGTCACCCAACCACAGGAGATGAACTAAATAAGGACACATTCTTTGGGCACAAAACTCACAGTGCCGTTCAAACTTGGCTGTTAGAATTTCCAATAAGGCATATCTAATTATCGTACTAGTTATAATGGATGTACTTGGTTTTACTTACCTTGACCAGTAACGAACGCAGTCTACAACAAAGAAACGTCCAGCCGCGTCTGTGTGTCACAGTTAATAAGCAAGCCTGCTTCGCTACATGCAGCACGGCGATTCAGAATAACTCGAGAGCCCGTATCAAAAATATCGACAGTATAAAAATATTTGGCTCAGACGTCAGGTAGACAATGTTGGGTATATTGGTGATAAGTCTGGCGTCGCACAGTGAGAGGTATTACCATACTACGAATGTCACGACAACGTAACATGTCATTTGATATACATTGTATGCACACAATGGATACATTTTTCACTATCGATCGGATATACTAATCGATTTTATGAATTATTGTCCAATAAGAGTTGGCTTGACTGCTGACCGTGTCCTATTGTACTCGGTGGCAGTTGGCAACGAGTTCCACAAGCGAGGAGCAACCATTTCAAATTCTCGATTCCCGAAGCGTGCTAGCTTGCTCCGATGCACTGGGGTGTTATTAAGATGATTGTGTATAAAAGCCCCTCTACATGTGCGATTGTTGTCTTATTATCTCGTATGACACAATCGAAAAAAAATTAATCGCTCGTGTAAACTCCATCGCGAGACGGATTAGTGAGGTCAATTTGTGGACACGGTTGTGTCGTAAAATTGGAACTGAGTCTAATTCCTGTTCAGTTCATCAACACCAGTGGGATAAACATAAAGTTGTGTGTTATCGGCGTATAAGTGTTAGCAAAGGCCGAATTTTCCTAACAATGTCGCCGAGTGGTGTAATGGACGATGTAAGGAATAAAGGTCCGAGCACACCCATGAGACACACCCATGAGACACACCCATGAGACACACCCATGAGACACACCCATGAGACACACCCATGAGACACACCCATGAGACACACCCATGAGACACACCCATGAGACACACCCATGAGACACACCATACAACGCGACCGTGAGGAAAATGTGTCACTTGCTGGCCCCAAAGCGAACGGACCGTGTAAGCGAGTCTGCAAATTCAGTGGTCAATTGTGTCAAATGGAGCGGTCAGGTCAAGCAGTACTAACACATCAAAAGAGCGACGGTCCACTGCCGATAAGATATCACTGTTCACTTTGAGCAAGGCTGTTCCGGTTGAGCGGTGTCTTCGATATGCCGAGTAAAACTGACCGTGTAAGTTGTTCTGATGCGCATGGGCATTTAGCTGTCTTGTTACTATTCGTTCGATTACTTTCGAGGCAAATATGAAATAGGTCTCTGGTTTTGTATAATATCAGTATTAAGCCCGGTCTTCTTTACGAGTGACAATATGTGGCTAATCTTGTATCTATATGGGACAGTAGACTGGAGAGATGTAAAGCCCGTCACACACATACCTCTTCTTCAGTTGCCAACATGTTGGCGGCTACTTTTTACGGCTGTACTCCTTGGATGTTACCAACTCATCAGACAGTGGTTTTTTACTTATGGAAAAAGATGAAAGCAACCATATTTATTTGTGGAGGTTCACATTTTAAAGAAATTGGTTCACAAAAAGAGGGGATCACGTAAATACCTTGAACCTCCCTTGCTACGGGCCTGCTCCTTTGGAACCCTGAGAACCCGGCAAGTCAGCCAGGCAAGTCAGCCAGGCAAGTCAGCCAGGCAAGCCATCAAGGCAAGCCATCCAGGCAAGCCATCCAGGCAAGCCATCCAGGCAAGTCACCCAGGCAAGTCACCCAGGCAAGTCACCCAGGCAAGTCATCCAGGCAAGTCACCCAGGCAAGTCACCCAGGCAAGTCATCCAGGCAAGTCACCCAGGCAAGTCATCCAGGCAAGTCACCCAGGCAAGTCATCCAGGCAAGTCACCCAGGCAAGTCACCCAGGCAAGTCACCCAGGCAAGCGCTCGTAGCTCCGTATGCAGTCAGTAATTGTTCTGACTCGTTTCTCTGTAGTTGGTGGGTAGCTGGATACGTCCCGATGAAACGGCTTTGTCCTTCGGCGTACTGCAGTAGTCTATGTGCGGCAGAATGTATGAGTTGTTGAAAATATCTCTCGAGTAACAGGATTTAACAATATAAGGTGGGGCATGCCATTTAGGATTCAAACTGAAAACACCACCCAGATGTCACGTGAGATTGTTCTTGCATGATGCAAAGGTAAACTCTTGCAGCCAAATGTATTATTGCGCATCTGTTTTAGGTATATATTTTTTTAGATGAAATAACAACATAATTACACAACAACTGCGTTCATCGACACAAATGAATGATTATTTATGTAATATATTTTTCAGCTATTTGCATAATATAGATTGCTTTAATATGACAATAAGTTGTAAAGTAATGCCGTGGTAGAATGCCCTGAGACTACGTTGCAGGTCACATATTTTCAAACAGATGCACTCTGACAAGTATCGATATAAAACATTCAATTGCTTGGCCCAAAGCATCTTACATGTCAATAAAGAATTATATTTCAAAAAGTACCTACTACGTATAAGCAATAATTAAACATCAACTTAATTTTATTTTACATTACACAGTGGAACACACTTCAGTGTTGTCAAATGGTAGGAATGAAATGTGAACTGTAATCCCAATAATAACATTATCATTACTACCAACTTCAGTATAAATAAATCAATTTGCACTGAACATTTGAACGTGTATGAAATCACAGGCTAAGCACATGAACATTGTATTAGCAGAAAATGTAAAACAATTGATTCACTATTGCCAATTGTGTATCATGAATATATAGTACCATAGTATTAAGTATGATACAAAGATACTCTATAAAAGTGCTGACATCCATGGATCATTATGGAAGCTACAACATGACCAGTTCTAGAATGTATGAATTTAAAGCTGCTCATCCATTCTGTATATTAACAAATTTTTTCATTTACACAAATTATTTCCTGTGAAGTGAATCCCTGAGCATATGTTATGGCACTATTAATTAAAATATAATGACATGAATATTTACAATACTTACAATAGTACATCTAGTATTTTAAGTTGTACTATTTAAATACTTCTGTGTGAACGTTTGGGAATGAAATATATCATTAGCACCTTGTTATTCCAGATCATGCAAATTCAACTAGGCTGTTAATAAAACTACACATTGTAGACAAAACTAGCAAGGATATTATACTGGGCTTGGTTATTCTACTAAGACAGGCAAACAATGTAACTAACATAGTAATCTTGCTCCTTATGGGAGTTTGCCAAAGGTGTAGGATTGCTGAAATATGTGCCGTAGTATGCGGGGGGCGGGAGGCGGGAGGCGGGGGGCGGGGGGCGGGGGTATTTATTTGGCAGTCTCCTTTAACACATTTACTGGAATTTCATGTGGGCTGATGCGTTGCTGAGGGTTCCAGCTTGTTGTGTTGTAGTTTAGTCCTATTTCTACGGTTTGCTGAGGGTTCCAGCTTGTTGTGTTGTAGTTTAGTCCTATTTCTACGGTTTGCTGAGGGTTCCAGCTTGTTGTGTTGTAGTTTAGTCCTATTTCTACGGTTTGCTGAGGGTTCCAGCTTGTTGTGTTGTAGTTTAGTCCTATTTCTACGGTTTGCTGAGGGTTCCAGCTTGTTGTGTTGTAGTTTAGTCCTATTTCTACGGTTTGCTGAGGGTTCCAGCTTGTTGTGTTGTAGTTTAATCCTATTTCTACGGTTTGGATTGAAAGCAATAGTGATGGGCCTTTAGTTGGGACAGGATGTTGTTATATGGTCAAGCTGATTTGAGGTAGACATTGAATTTGTTTTGTTATGATCGGGGGTTCTGTGTTCTTATATACTTTTAGTGTTTAAATGCCAAAATTGTAATTTTGTTTTGCATAACAAAATAGCAAGGTCGTTTTGAATGTAGTCAAACTTTCTCCAATAATGTTGTTGGTGTAATTGTTGTAGGATTTGGCTACTTCTTTGCTGACTTCATTTCATAGTTTTTACACATTCCCAATGTTTATTTTGCTTTGTCTTCTTGGCTTTTCACGAGTGTTGTCCCTCTTCCGTTGTAACCCAATAATTCTACTTGTGATCCAGGGTAAATACTGTTTCTATTTTGTCATGTGTCTGAGATATTTACTCAGCCCAGGATGTAGTTGAAACAAATACCCCGTACACCAGGTGACAGTTCTAGTGCGTCTATTGTTAACCTGTTAACAAGGCTACCTTTGAGAACATGTCACAAAGCTCTGGTATTTCAGAAATGCATTCCACCATGTGTCGAGCATTGTGCCAAGTTTTAAACAGATCAAAATCTATAACAGTTTCTATACAATATGAAGCTGATACGGCGTGTCTGTGGTGTGGGAACCAGTTCGCACAAGGTCGGGCTGCAAGAGGAAGTAAACTGTATATTGTAATAAAGTAGGCATTCGCTGTACAATAGTTTGGCAAACACTGTGTGGCTTTTCATCGTAGTCTGTGTAATGATGGCGTGATTATTTAAGACTGACAATCGATGAATGATTCATTTAGATATGTGCGCATTTACACGCGCCTGTCCACGTTTGTGTTGCAACTGGTAAGCGAACACTGTTCAGTCTCTCGTGTTTGGCGGGAGACTCGCGCGTGTTGTAGCCATCTTACGTAAGGGGAAAACTGCCTAATTCAGACTTTGTCCAGTTTCTTCAAAAATCTCCCGTTGTTTAAAAAAATTTTCGATTTTCGTTTTTTTTCTTTTACTTCATACGTAATGTTAAGAAAGCCCAGCAGAGCATACACAAAGCGATTTTAAGATATGTTCTCCTCTTTGGTAATGAATGTTGCACCACGACAAAGAGATTTGAAAATCGAAGCACATGAAAGCACATGAAAGCCATACGAATGACGCAGGGTGTCACCAAATGGGACAGACAACGAAATGATCACCTCAATTGTAGAAGTGATCAATATAAATAAATTGAGATGGGAAGAAAAGATGATTATGTTATAAAAGTGGCACTAAGCAAGAACATGACCAGAAAGAGACTGAGAGGAAGGCCCAGATTACGATGGATCAATAACATCAGCAGCCACCTGGAGGAAAATAACACCAGCCTCAAAGATGTATTAAGAACGGAACGGTACAGAATGGAGGAAGTTGATCTTATCACACCGACAGGAGTAATAGTGTCACTTGAATTCATAACCGAAGTATAGTGAGCAGTTGAGCAGGTAGTGTTAAAATCTTGCCTTCGATGGCGCGAACGACGCAATTTTGTATCGCGTAAAAATCTCCAACTTTTTCATTTGAGAAACTTGTCAGCAGGAGGGTCGCGCATAGCTTCGTGGTTGTGCGTGCGTACGTGCGTAGGTATGTTCACGCGCGTGACTGTTTACTAAAATAAGCTAAGATAGTAAATAATTTGTTTATTTAAAATGTTCTTTGCAACTTTCGAAATTATGTTCCTTACATACTGCACTTTACATCATCATGGCTACAATATATTTCCCAGCCATGCGTAAACAACATAAACGGTCACCAGTGAACAGTTTATATTACACACATGAATGATATTACATGCACGTTTAGCTACCATGGAGGTTTCTTTGCTTAATTTACCCAACTATGAACATAACTATGCTGGGCTTCTTAGAAAGACATCCCGTCAGTTGGACCGACACCCGTTGGCAATCACCGAGATTCAAAATCGTATGTAGGTTTAAATCCGAAATCTCGGACTGTATTATCTTCATAGAAACAAGCTAGATACGTTGACATACCCCTGCATAGGGCCTACATGCTTGTTAGCAACACAGAGTTGGTCCTATGTACAGAAACATTACCAAGATAACTGGGGCTCAAAACCACCTGTGCCGTTTCGAAGCTTGGGCAACTTGGTTTACCCCACTTCGCCTTTGTGTTTCGGAAGAGACAGTAAAAGCCGTTGTTCCGGTCTATCTGGTGCCTCTGCCAGGGGAAGTAAAAGACAGCACACAGGGAAATGGAAAATACTTGCTCTGGACTCACTAATTCTAGAGATGGAAAATAAACCACTCCTATGTTAGCTCAAGACAGGGCTGTTTTGAGTTAAATGTTATAAGTTATAAGCTACATAACATAGTTTTCTCACGACAATCACCCAACTACAGGAGACGAATAAAGTAAGGACACATTCTTTGTGCACACAACTCATAGCGCCCTTCAAGAGGTACCCAACTGGCTGACAACATTTCCATTAAGGTATATCTACTTACCATACAAGTCAAAATGAATGTATTTAGCTTTACTTACCTTGAACAGTAATGAACGCAGTCTACAACAAAGAAACGTCCAGCCGCGTCTGTGTGTCACAATTAATAAGTAATATTGCTTGGCGACATGCACAATGCGCCTTCAAAATAGCTCCAGGGACATTATCAACAATATTTCAGGTTGACAATGTACGGTTTATTGGCGATATTTCTGGCGCTGCACGCTGAGAGGCATAACCAAGTTATGAATGTCAAAACAACATAATATGTCATTTGATATACATTGTATGCATTCAATGGATAATTCTTTTTTATTACCGATAGGATATAATCGATTTCTTAATTTTTTTCAATAAGAGTTGCCTTAAATGCTGACACCGCCGTTGTACGTGGTGGCAGTTGGCAACGAGTTCAATAAGCGAGGAGTAGTCACTTCAAATTCTCGATTCCCGAAGCGTGCTAGCTTGCTGCGAGGCACTGACTTAAGTGGTATTGGGGTGAATATGTATAAAGGCCCGTTTACACTTGTGATTGTTGCCCTATTATCTCGTATGACACAGTCCCATACGACACAATCGAACATAAATCAATTGCTCGTGTAAACACCCTAGCGAGACCGATTAGTCAGGCTAATTGGTGGGAACGACTGTGTCGTAGAATTGGAACTAGGTCCAATTCCTAGTAAAGACCGAATTCCCTGACAATGTTGCCGAGCGGTGTAATGTACATTGTGCATTCTGGTTCTAATGCGAACGACCCGCGTTGCCGACCTGCCAAGTAGGACCTAAACCCCTGGAACGCAGCGCCATTGACACCGAATATGTGAGTGAGCCTGTAAATCCCCTGGTCAGTGGTGTCAAATGCAGCGCTCAGATCAAACAGCACCAACACGTCAACAGAGCCACGGTCCACTGACGACATAATTACAGTGCAAGGCTGTTCCGGTTGAGCGGTGTCTTCGATATGCCAATTAAAACGTGGCGGTAAGTTGTTCTGATGCACATGGGCATTTGGCTGTCTTGCTACAACTCGTGGGCGATTACTATCGAATCAAATATGAAACCGGTATCTAGTTCTGTATCACCTCAGTATTAGTAATGAGCGGATTGATCAATACAGGAGTAGCCTTGAATGTAAACTGCCTACGTTACTATGTGACAAAGAGGCATTGCACTGTAAGAATGCTATGTGTAAAAACACGTTAATGAATGATCTAGATTTTATAATTATATATTAAATATGTGCATATAAGCATCTGAATGTATACCTAGCACCTGTCCAAAACTAAGTTAAGATTAAATAATATTCTTCCCTGTGCATAGTTAAACCATTTGTCTGGTCGTTGATATTGATATTTTATACACCAACAGACATTAAATCACAATCACCAAAAGTTTAGAAAAACATCAAAAAACTTTTGCCTCATATTTTCTGACCGTTGTGACAAATGGCACTTTTTGTAAGTCAATAGTGTTCTAATAACATGTCCAGTCACTGGGTGGTACCATGTAACTGTCGCTGCTGTAGTTTCCTGGGAAACGTGGGTGGCTCAACTAACCCAATGGCTCAACTAACACTGCCTGCTCCTACGGTATTCTAAATGAGGCATAACTATTGCTTTATGCAAAGGCATAATTAGCTTGGTTTCCTTATATGTTATATTTCTCCTAATCAACCCAAGCATTTGATTACCATTTGAAGCTGCAATACCACGCTACTCTGAAACTTTCCTGTCAGCACTAATTGTGATTCCTAAACCCTTTTCTTTTATGGTACTACCTAGAACAGTAACTTCCATTTTATAGTTTACACTAGTGCCATGCATGGACCGGGCTGTGGGCCCAAGCCCGGTCCGGCCCGGCCCGCAGCCCACGGGCTGGGCCGGGCCTCTACAAAATTGCGCGGGCCGGGCCTGGGCCTACATTTTGTAGGCACTGGCTGAGCCTGGGATGAAAAAATATTAAACACATCGGGCTTGGGCCGGGCCTAGGCCAAGTGTGAGGGGGCTGGACCGGGCTTGGGACCTATTAAAAATATTAATACAAAACAGATTTTTTATTTTAATATTAATAAAAACTGACTATAAATTGTATTTCCGGTTAATGAATGTTTAAAATGATTTCTTTCGCATTACATAGTTGCAAATTGAGACCTTGCATGTAATTATGAATAACACCAGTGCTTTTATATTGTTATATTTTATACATCAGCAACCACCTGGAGGGAAAGAGACCGAGAGGAAGGCCCGGGTCACGATGGATCAACAACATCAGCAGCCACCTGGATGGAAAGATACAGAGAGGAAGGCCCATGTTACGATGGGTCAACAACATCAGCAGCCACCTGGAGGGAAAGTGACAGAGAGGAAGGCCCATGTTACGATGGGTCAACAACATCAGCAGCCACCTGGAGGGAAAGATACAGAGAGGAAGGCCCATGTTACGATGGGTCAACAACATCAGCAGCCACCTGGAGGGAAAGAGACCGAGAGGAAGGCCCGTGTTACGATGGGTCAACAACATCAGCAGCCACCTGGAGGGAAAGATACAGAGAGGAAGGCCCGGGTCACGATGGATCAACAACATCAGCAGCCACCTGGATGGAAAGTGACAGAGAGGAAGGCCCATGTTACGATGGGTCAACAACATCAGCAGCCACCTGGAGGGAAAGATACAGAGAGGAAGGCCCGGGTCACGATGGATCAACAACATCAACAGCCGCCTGGAGGGAAAGATACAGAGAGGAAGGCCCGGGTCACGATGGATCAACAACATCAGCAGCCACCTGGATGGAAAGTGACAGAGAGGAAGGCCCATGTTACGATGGGTCAACAACATCAGCAGCTACCTGGAGGGAAAGATACAAAGAGGAAGGCCCATGTTACGATGGGTCAACAACATCAGCAGCCACCTGGAGGGAAAGATACAGAGAGGAAGGCCCGAGTCACGATGGATCAACAACATTAACAGCCGCCTGGAGGAAAAGAGACCGAGAGGAAGGCCCGGGTCACGATGGATCAACAACATCAGCAGCCACCTGGATGGAAAGTGACAGAGAGGAAGGCCCATGTTACGATGGGTCAACAACATCAGCAGCCACCTGGAGGGAAAGATACAGAGAGGAAGGCCCGGGTCACGATGGATCAACAACATCAACAGTCACCTGGATGGAAAGTGACAGAGAGGAAGGCCCGGGTCACGATGGGTCAACAACATCAGCAGCCACCTGGATGGAAAGAGACCGAGAGGAAGGCCCATGTTACGATGGGTCAACAACATCAGCAGCCACCTGGAGGGAAAGATACAGAGAGGAAGGCCCGGGTCACGATGGATCAACAACATCAACAGCCGCCTGGAGGAAAAGAGACCGAGAGGAAGGCCCGGGTCACGATGGATCAACAACATCAACAGCCGCCTGGAGGAAAAGAGACCGAGAGGAAGGCCCGGGTCACGATGGATCAACAACATCAACTGTCACCTGGAGGGAAAGAGACAGAGAGGAAGGCCCAGGTTACGATGGATCAACAACATCAACTGTCACCTGGAGGGAAAGAGACTGAAAGGAAGGCCAAGGTTAATGTGGATCAACAACATCAACCGCCACCTTGAGGGAAAGAGACCGAGAGGAAGGCCCAGGTTACGGTGGATCAACAACATCAACAGCCACCTTGAGGGAAAGAGACCGAGAGGAAGGCCCAGGTTACGATGGATCAACAACATCAACTGTCACCTGGAGGGAAGAAGACTGAGAGGAAGGCCCAGGTTACGATGGATCAACAACATCAACTGTCACCTGGAGGGAAAGAGACCGAAAGGAAGGCCCAGGTTACGATGGATCAACAACATCAACTGCCACCTGGAGGGAAAGAGACTGAGAGGAAGGCCCAGGTTACGGTGGATCAACAACATCAACTGTCACCTGAAGGGAAAGAGACTGAGAGGAAGGCCCAGGTTACTGTGGATCAAAAACATCAACTGCCACCTGGAGGGAAAGAGACAGAGAGGACGGCCCAGGTTACGATGGATCAACAACATCAACTGTCACCTGGAGGGAAAGAGACCGAGAAGAAGGCCCAGGTTACTGTGGATCAAAACATCAACTGTCACCTGGAGGGAAGGAGACTGAGAGGGCGGCCCAGATTACGGTGGATCAACAGCATCAACTGTCATCTGGAGGGAAAGAGACCGAGAGGAAGGCCCAGGTTACGATGGATCAACAACATCAGCAGCCACCTGGAGGGAAAGAGACCGAGAAGAAGGCCCAGGTTACGGTGGATCAACAACATCAACTGTCACCTGGAGAGAAAGAGACCGAGAGGAAGGCCCAAGTTACGATGGATCAACAACATCAGCAGCCATCTGGAGGGAAAGAGACCGAGAAGAAGGCCCAGGTTACGGTGGATCAACAACATCAACTGTCACCTGGAGAGAAAGAGACCGAGAGGAAGGCCCGGGTTACGGTGGATCAACAACATCAGCAGCCACCTGGAGGGAAAGAGATAGAGAGGAAGGCCCAGGTTACGATGGATCAACAACATCAGCAGCCACCTGGAGGGAAGGAGACTGAGAGGAAGGCCCAGGTTACTGTGGATCAACAACATCAACTGTCACCTGGAGGGAAAGAGACTGAGAGGAAGGCCCAGGTTACGGTGGATCAACAACATCAACTGTCACCTGGAGGGAAAGAGACTGAGAGGAAGGCCCAGGTTACTGTGGATCAACAACATCAACTGTCACATGGAGGGAAAGAGACTGAGAGGAAGGCCCAGGTTACGGTGGATCAACAACATCAACTGTCACCTGGAGGGAAAGAGACTGAGAGGAAGGCCCAGGTTACTGTGGATCAACAACATCAACTGTCACCTGGAGGGAAAGAGACTGAGAGGAAGGCCCAGGTTACTGTGGATCAACAACATCAACTGTCACATGGAGGGAAAGAGACTGAGAGGAAGGCCCAAGTTACGGTGGATCAACAACATCAACTGTCACCTGGAGGGAAAGAGACTGAGAGGAAGGCCCAGGTTACTGTGGATCAACAACATCAACTGTCACCTGGAGGGAAAGAGACTGAGAAGAAGGCCCAGGTTACGGTGGATCAACAACATCAACTGTCACCTGGAGGGAAAGAGACTGAGAGGAAGGCCCAGGTTACGGTGGATCAAAAACATCAACTGTCACCTGGAGGGAACGATCACCAGCCTCAAATATGTAATCAGAACAGAACGGCACAAGAACCGTACAGAATGGAGGAAGTTGATTTTTTTTGGTCACACTGACAGGAGTTCTAGTGTCACTTGAATTCCTAACTGAAGTATGGTGAGCAGGTGAGCAGGTAGTGTTAAAATCTTGCCTTCGATGACGCGAACGACGCGATTTTGCATCGCGTAAAAATCTCCAGCCTTTCCATTTCAAAAACTTATCGTGTCAGCTGGAGAGTCATATAGCTTCATGGTTGTGTATGCGCGCGCGCGCGTGCGTGCGTGTGTGTGTGCGTGCGTGTGTGCGTGCGTGCGTGCGTAGGTATGTGCATGCGCGTGCGTGTTTACTCAAATAAGCTAAGATAGTAACTAGTTTATGCTTAATTTAAATGTTGTTTGTAACATTCGAAGTTATGCTTGTTACATATTACACTTCACATCATCATGGCTACAATATGTTTCACAGCCATGCGTAAACAACATAAACGGTCACTGAACAGTTTATACTGCACACATGAATGGAATTGCATTCACGTTTAACTACCATGGAGTTTTCTTTGCTTAATTTACGCAACTATGAACTTAACAATGCTGGGGTTCTTAGAAAGATATCCCGTCAGTTAAACCGACACCCGTCAAATTCCCGATCACCGGGGTTCAAAATCGTATGCAATCCTAAATCCGAAATCTCGAGCTGTATTATTTTCATACAAACAAGCTAGACACGCTGACATACCTGTCCATAGGGCCTACATGTTTGTTAGCAACACAGAGTTGGTCTTACGAATTAAATAAGGACACATTCTTTGTGCACACAGCTCAAAGCACCTTTCAAATAGAACCCAGCTGGCTGTTAGAATTTCCATTAAGGTATATCTACTTCCCATACAAGTAAAAATTAATATACTTAGTTTTACTTACCTTGACCAGTAATGAACGCGGTCTACAACGAACAAACGTCCAGCCGCGACTGTGTGCAGCAATTAACAAACAAGTAATATTGCTTGGCGACATGCACAATTCGCCTTCAAAATAGATCGAGGAACAATTAGAAAAAATTGGTGGCTCAGACGTCAAGTTGACAATGTACGGTTTATTGGCGATATTTCTGGCGCTGCACACTGAGACACACAACCAAACAACGAATGTCACGACTAGATAAGAACTCTGTCCATTTGTTTTACGCCACTTTACTGAACTTTGTAAACATGACAAACAATAAAGAAACATGTTCAAACTACGTTGTTGTGTTCGCCATTTGCAATACAGTCTGTGCGCAAGTGCGAGTCATATAGCTACAGGGAGCATACAAGGACCGTTTAGTATCTCAATGTTCATATTGTACTATCTCCCTCCAAGTCTTCATTACTTATTTTAGACTGTAGTGAGGAAGACTGATGATTGTCTCTTAGGTTTCGTAGTCTTCCAGCCAATTCGGTGGTTTGATGTTGCGGCCATAACGTGAGACGCGTGTTGGCATGGTAGGGGTAGGAATCTTCTCGAGTTCTGGAGCGACATCTGTTGACGCCGTTGGGGTCATGGTCGGAGCTGGGGTGTCCTGCGGTGTTGGGGTACTTGTGGGCACATTTATAGCACGGTCTTCATCCATAGGTGCAGTAGGTGGTATGTCGGGCACAATAGCAGACGATGGTGTGGCGACTGCCGGTGGTACAGTTTTCTTGGGGCTCTCCACATTGTCTTTCCATCTCGCAGGAGTTGCGATGGTGTGTGTGGGTTCCTTCTGTCGTCGAGGTTGAGGTTGTGAAGTGCGACGTGATGCATGATGCTGAAGGTCGTCATCAATGGTAAGACGTGGTGTAGCAATGCGTACTGGCGCATATTTCCTCAGGAATTTCCTGTTCCGGATTGTTATCCTCCCAGATCCATCGACTCGGATTACATACTGGTCGAATTGGCGTACCTCAATGACTTGGCCCGTTTTGTCCCACTTCGTGGGGTGATGGCCAGTTTGGTTTTGTATTCTCACGAGGTCGCCAATGACGAGGGGTGGTAGTCGTCTCGTGTGTTCTGACCAGTGTTCAGCCGCTTTCATGTGTCTGTTTCTCAGGGCCTCTTCTCTAGCAACAAGTGTCTCTCGCCAGGTCTCGTGTGGTTTGTACCTACCGGGTAGTATAGGTATGAAGTCCTTGATCGGTCGTCCAAATACACACATCGCTGGGGATAACTTTGTATCTGGGTCAGGTGTATTCCGATATTGGAGGATCGCGCGTTGGACCCCATCTGTATCGAGTTCCCCATTGGTACCAGTGTTGTTGGTTATGAGGCGTTTGACGGTCTTCACACCGATTTCAGCTCTGCAATTGCTATGTGGGAATGCAACTGATGAAAGTCGGTGGTGTACGCCCCAGGTTTTGAGGAAGAGGCGGGTAGTTGTTGAAGTAAACTCCGGGCCGCCGTCTGATGCTAGTTCATCTGGGATTCCGTAAGTCACGAATGAGCGGCGTAGGCTGTCGATTAGACCATCTGCACCGCCTGTGGTCCTTTCAATGATGGGCCAGTTTGAGTACCTGTCAACTATGACCAGGTAGCTGTTGCCTTTATAGGTGAAGAAGTCTGAGCACACGCATTGAAACGGGTAGACCGGTAACACGGGGGGTGTTGGTGGAGCGCTGGGCTGCGATGGCGCCATTCTGTTACAGTCGCTACAGTTTGTGCGGACGGCAGCAATGGCTGGTGTTATCCCGGGCCAGAACACGGATGATTCGGCCCTCGCCGTCATGGCAGATATTCCTTGGTGCGCAGAGTGGAGTGCCAATAGGACGTCCTCTCGGAGGCTCGGCGGTATGACAATCCGGTCCTTGTAGATGACTACACCGTCTATTGTGTGAAGGTGCTCACGAAATTGGTGGTAGGCACGGAGTGGTATAGGTAGTTCGTGGCGGAACTTCGGCATACCGTTTTCGATGATGGACATGAGTAGGTGCATGTTCTCATCACTAGCCGTTTCTTGTCTTGTACGGTCCCATGTGATGGATTGAAGAGACTCGAGTGCGTAGGTCGCCGCATTCCTGACTGCATCATCTATGTTCCCGTGATCTATAGTGTCCTCGTTCGTGCGAATGCCTTCTAGGAATGCGTGTTGGATCATCATGGTTGAAAGCAAGTTCGATGGATCATCATCATTGGGTGTGATGTCATCTTGGAGGTGTAGTTTGTCTGGATGAGGGGTACCCGATGGGTGCCGAGACATGGCATCTGCTGCTTTGTTTTGTACCCCGGGGATGTGTACGATGCGAAACCTGTATCTGAGTGTTTTTTCTTTGAGATTTCTCAGGCGTGCATTTGCGATTTCGTCCAGTGACCGATCACCGAGTATTTTCAGGAGTGGTTTATGATCCACTGCCACGATGAGGTCTGCACATCCGAGGACAAAGAATCTTGCCTTATCGAGGGCGTCGGCCACAGACAGAGCTTCGCCTTCGATGGGGGCATATCTAGACTCGGCCGGGTGGGTGAAGCGGCTTCCGACAAGAGTGATTCTCCATCCATCCGGGCAGCAGAATGGTATGCTCTTAGTGCAAGTGCAATGTTTTTGTAATAACCAGAAACCGATACCATCTTTGGACCAATCTGTGGCAAGGCAAGTCGGCTTATCCTTGTCAAAGATTGTGACACCTTTCTCTATCTCATCGGTGATAATGTCTTTGGATTCCTTGAAGAGTTTGTCTAGTTCGTCGTCCCACACAAATGGGTTATCGGGTTTCAGCAGGTGTCTGAAGGGCTGCATCCGGTCAGCCATGCTGAATGTATACGCCACCTGGTTGACAAGCCCGAACCAGGACCGAACGTCTGTAATGTTTCTGGGGGTGGGGAAGTCGCGAATGGCTTGTAGGTATTTTCCACAAGGGCGCACATTGTCCAGGGTGATCACAAACCCTGCGAATTCTACTTCTGGTCTGCAGAACGTGAACTTGTCTGGGTTCAATGTTATGCCATTTTTGCCACAAACGTCTAGCCAGTGGATGGCCTGGAAGAAGCTTTCCTCCATTGTGTCTGCCCACAGAAGTGTGTCGTCTATGCATTTTGTCTTCTGGGGGATGTCGGCTACGATTTCATCATATCGTCTTGAATATCCGTCACCAGAAGCAATGTACCCCTGTGGAGTAACGCAGTATCTATATCGGCCCCATGGCGTTATGAACGTTGTCAGGTGGCGATCGTCCGGGTGAAGTGGTACGCTGTGGTAACCATTCCAAGCATCAAATACCGTTTTGAGTTTGCCCTGTGGGACGGCGCGGGCTTGGTGGAATGGTGATTGGGTGTGGTGTGTCTCACGTGTCGCGTGGGTGTTCAGTGGTTGGAAGTCCACTGTGCGGCGGGGCTTGCCCGTCTTCTTTGCACACACTACCATTCTGTGACACCAAGTGACCGGCGTGCCCACTGGGACTGGCTCGATTACCCCTAACCTCACATCCTGGTCTAGTCCCGCTTTGACGTCCTTCTGCCAGTGGAGTGGTACGGGTATCGGTTTGTGCGAGGCCACTGGTTCAGCATCTGGGTCCACCATGAGCCTCATTGGGGAGCATTTCATCATGGGGAGGGGTTGATGGTCGCATGTATTGAACGTACTCGCCTTATAGTAGTCGACCAAGTACATCTGTAGTTTCTCTCGGTTGGATTCAGTCGCCGGGAAAGGTAGTTTCGTTGGTGGCGGTGGCGGTAGTTGTCGCTTTGGACAGTCACACGTAGTAGTGATGCTAACAGTATGGGCATGGTCTCTCTGATGAGTCTCTCCGATTGTTGGGAACGTCTTAGAGAGCATGCCAAGGGCTACGCATGCTTCACGGCTGAGGAACATCTTGTCAGAGCTGTCAGTCACGTATACGACCTGTCGTGTCTCTAGTCTGTTTTGGTCCTTGTCTCTGCCAGAGAACCGAAGTATGGCTGCTCCGAGGATTCTGATGTCCTTGTTATTCGCGGCGTGCATCTTCATAGAGACGGGGATGAGATTTTCACGTGCTAGGCCGAGGCGGCTGACTGCCCCGATTCCAATGAGGCAACTCTGGCAGCCTGTGTCGGCCATGGCAGATAAGGATAGGGGTCGAGTACGGATTTTCAGTTCAAATCCCAGAGCCTTGTAGTCCTCCTCAACCACGCAAATGTCTAATTTGATGAATGGTTGAGGTCGTGAGGCTTGTTGCATCCACCTGTCACAGATGTTGTTATAGAGGTGATGGTCAAGTATTATGGAACGCCTCCCGCGTTCATGACCAATCTCTGTAGCGGCACATAATGCATCGAATACTGCGCCTTCACATTCACCTGAATCAGTCCTTTGGGGCTTAGCCTTTGACCTCTCCTTGTTGCGACATACTTTTTCCAGGTGATGTTGCAATTTGCAGTACTGGCATGTACGATTGTAGGCGGGGCACTCGGTTTTTCTGATGCGGAGCGGAGCACTTCTACCATGGCCCTTTTCACTACAGTAGCTGCATGGGCTTGAGTCAGTCATCCTATCTCGGACATCCTGTTGTTTTCCCCGACGGTATGTGCTACCCACCGATTCTGCACCTTGCGAGTTCAGCAGTCTGGATGCTGAGCGTTTGCCAGATTCCTTGGCCTCCACGAATTTCAGCACCTCTTCGAGAGTCATATCCTGATTCTGATCCCCGAGTACATCGAGCTGTATTTCCTGGTCGGCTATGCCGCGGGAGAGTACGTCTCGAAGTATGGCATCCGTATAGTTGATGTCGGCTGCGCATGAGGGACATTGTGTGACATAATTGCATATGCCTGCTTGGCCTTTTATTCTGGCTCCAAATGATCGGATAGCCTCGTCACGATCTTGTCGCATATTGTGCAGCGCTGCGCGGGCGACCATGGTATTCTCCTTGCGCACGGCCAGCATCTTTATGGCCGTCAAAACATCTTGCTCTGGCTTACCGGATAGGCTGCCCCCGGCTGCACGTATGAGATCTTTTCGGAGCTCGTCACTGCAGCATTCCAGTAGTTGAACCACTACATCTCCACCCGTGAGCTTGGTGCCCCTGCGGTACTCGTCCCAGCGGGTCTCGAAATATGCCCACTCCTCGCTAGATCCGGCCGATGATATAGTTGGTCGTTTTAGTTTCTCTGCTCGAGTAGCCTGGGCAGCGGCAGCGTGAGTAGAGGCTGCATGCGAACTGGCGTGAAGGTTGAGAAGGGCAGCGATGATGGCGCCGTCTTCAGCTTCTGCTGTCTCGAATTCACAACCCACGATAGGACACTTCATCTTCATTTTGAAAGATTGTATTGTCCAATGTTATTGGCGGTGTGGTAGGCCTACTATCGCGTTTCCGGCTCAAATAGTCCTAGTGCACGCACACGCTTCCAATGTCAGTGCTGTACGATTAACGTCACGTATGTTTCTTTATAGATAAGAACTCTGTCCATTTGTTTTACGCCACTTTACTGAACTTTGTAAACATGACAAACAATAAAGAAACATGTTCAAACTACGTTGTTGTGTTCGCCATTTGCAATACAGTCTGTGCGCAAGTGCGAGTCATATAGCTACAGGGAGCATACAAGGACCGTTTAGTATCTCAATGTTCATATTGTACTAACGACAACATAACATGTAATTTGATATACATTGCACACAATGGATACATTATTTTCTTTATCGATTGGATATAATAGATTTAATTAATTCTCGTTCAAGAAGAGTTAGTTTGAATGCTGACACTCCGTTGTACTCGGTGGCAGTTGGCAACGAGTTCCACAAGCGAGGAGTAATCAATTCAAATTCTTGATTCCCGAAGCGTGCTAGCTTGCTGCGAGGCACTGACTTAAGTGGTATTGGGGTGAATATGTATAAAGGCCCGTTTACACTTGTGACTGTTGTCCTATTATCTCGTATGACACCGTCTCATAACGACACAATCAAACACAAATCAATTGCTCGTGTAAACACCCTAGCGAGACCGATTAGTCAGGCTAATTGGTGGGAACGACTGAGTCGTAGAATTGGAACTTGGTCCAATTCCTAGTAAAGACCGAATTCCCTGACAATGTTGCCGAGCGGTGTAATGCACATTGTGTATTCTGGTTCTAATGCGAACGACCCGTGTTGCCGACCTGCCAAGTAGGACCTGAACCCCTCGAACGCAGCGCCATTGACACCGAATATGTGAGTGAGCCTGTAAACCCCCTGGTCAGTGGTGTCAAATGCAGCGCTCAGATCAAACAGCACCAGAGCCACAGTCCACTGACGACATAATTACAGTGCAAGGCTGTTCCGGTTGAGCGGTGTCTTCGATATGCCAATTAAAACGTGGCGGTAAGTTGTTCTGACGCACATGGGCATTTGGCTGTCTTGCTACAACTCGTGGGCGATTACTATCGAATCAAATATGAAACCGGTATCTAGTTCTGTATCACCTCAGTATTAGTAATGAGCGGATTGATCAATACTGTAGCAGCCTTGAATGTAAACTGCCTACGTTACTATGTGAAAAAGGGGCACTGCACTGTAAGAATGCTATGTGTAAAACACGTTAATGAATTATTTAGATTTCATAATTATATATTAAATATGTGCATATAAGAATATGAATGTATACCTAGCACCTGTCCAAAAATAAGTTAAGATTAAATAATATTCTTCCCTGTGCATAGTTAAACCATTTGTCTGGTCGTTGATATTTTATACACCAACATACATTAAATCACAATCACCAAAAGTTTAAAAAAACATCAACAAACTTTTGCCTCATATTTTCTGACCGTTGTGACAAATGGCACTTTTTGTAAGTCAATAGTGTTCTAATAACATGTCCAGTCACTGGGTGGTACCATGTAACTGTCGCTGCTGTAGTTTCCTGGGAAACGTGGGTGGCTCAACTAACCCAATGGCTCAACTAACACTGCCTGCCCCTACGGTATTCTAAATGAGGCATAACTATTGCTTTATGCAAAGGCATAATTAGCTTGGTTTCCTTATATGTTATATTTCTCCTAATCAACCCAAGCATTTGATTACCATTTGAAGCTGCAATACCACGCTACTCTGAAACTTTCCTGTCAGCACTAATTGTGATTCCTAAACCCTTTTCTTTTATGGTACTACCTAGAACAGTAACTCCCATTTTATAGTTTACACTAGTGCCCTGCATGGGCTGGGCTTTGGGCCCAAGCCCGGCCCGGCCCGCAGCCCACGGGCTGGGCCGGGCCTCTATGAATGACACCAGTGCTTTTATATTGGAATGTAATTTAACCTCTTTTCAACAATGGGACTTCCAATGGTATAATCTTAGTAATGTGCATTCTTTTAATAGTGACATTTCATATAATAATTGCATACAGAGCACATACATTACACAGTAGTAATATATACAAATGTTACAGATGCATATTTTTGGCATGAATGTAGCCTTTTGCATAGATCTAATGGCCCCATAAGTTCACTTGGCTGGAAGTAGCCGGCCCCAAATGTTTTACTTGAGACATATTTGCAGAGGCAATCAAGCCATGATTAACCATCAAGGTATCACCCTTTGACCCTACCAGTGGACATTCTATTGTCTTCCCTCCAAATCTTGCCTGCCTGAATGACCTGCCCACTGGCAATTGCCCACTGCCCAGTGCCCACCCCAGTTGGTAGTTGGTATTTTTCAATTGTGTGAACTAGTGTCTACTGTTTAGTGTCTACAATTTCCCCAGTACTGATTCACTCACACTTGTACTAATTCACACATGTCTGAAGATGATATTTCTCAGGCTAGTGACTACAGGCCTGCTGGAAATGCCACTGGGTGTCAGTGGGTGACATTTAATTGAAATATCAATTAATACCAAATTAACTGCCCTTACTGGTAGCATTAATTAATTAAATTAAGTTAACTTAGTTGAGCTAATTCAATTAACAACTTAAATTAGGGTTATGGTTTGCATTAGGGTTAAGATAAACAAATCTCCTATCCTAACCATGACCCAATAAATTAAACCATATATAAAAATATGTTATGATACTTAATAGAAATGACAATAAAAAGTTGATAATTTTTCTTCAGGATATGTGTCCGTTTGAAGCAGTTGGTTGTGCTGGATTTCTAGAACTCGTCCTGCACGCAGTACAGCCGCGGACTAGTAGACATTATACAATGTTCATATATTATTTTTTTTATGTTATTTAATAAAACAATACATACGTATTACAGTTTATTTGTGTTTCATTTTTATTAAAAGATAATAGGTTTATCTTTTTAAAAAATGTGCAGGCCGCGGGCTTAGCCATCTTTGGTTCGTGGGTATGGGCCGGGCTTGGCCCTGAAACATGCGGGCTGGGCCTGGGCCTAAATTCTAGCTTGCAGGCCTGAGCCGAGCTGCGCTTGAGAAATGGTTCGTGGGTATGGGCCGGGCTTGGGCCTGAAACATGCGGGCCGGGCCTGGGCCAAACATTAATGGTCTGGGTTGGGCCTGGGCCTAAATTCTAGCTTGCAGGCCTGAGCCGGGCTGGGCTTGAAAAATGGTTCGTGGGTATGGGCCGGGCTTGGGCCTGAAACATGTGGGCCGGGCCTGGGCATGTGGGCCGGGCATTAATGGTCTGGGTTGGGCCTGGGCCTAAATTCTAGCTTGCAGGCCTGGGTCGGGCTGGGCTTGAAAAATTTTGCGGGCCTAGGCCGAGCCTGGATTCTAACTGCTAATTGCGGGCAGGGCTTGGGCTCTGATTATAGGCCCGTGCAGGGCACTAGTTTACACCCAACTTCCCGTGTCTTGCCGGTATGCATTTACATTTCCCAAAACATTCCACTAATTTGTCGATATCATCTTGTAAATGTTATTTATCTCTATCATGTTTAACCCTTCTAAACACTGTTGTGTCACACACACCACCACACCACACACACACACGCACACGCACACGCACACACCACACCACACCACACACACACACACACACACACACATACACCACACACACA
Source organism: Lamellibrachia columna (assembly GCA_963662155.1). Classification (NCBI taxonomy): domain Eukaryota; kingdom Metazoa; phylum Annelida; class Polychaeta; order Sabellida; family Siboglinidae; genus Lamellibrachia; species Lamellibrachia columna. The sequence continues at coordinate 43,691,095 of OY759274.1, forward strand.
CACCACACACGCACGCACACACGCACGCACGCATGCACGCACGCACGCACGCACGCACGCACACACACATGCACACACGCACACACGAGTTGGAAGATGGTACAGCAAGCAATGTATTGAAATTTGCGGATGACACGCACGCACACACATATAAATAGTATTAAGACCTATATTATTCATAATATATATTTATTATATATATATATATTATTAATAACATAGGTCCTAATACTGATCATTGTGGTACCCCACTAAAAAAACTTATTTCCAACTTGAAGTCTTGCAATCAACTACTCCATGTTATCTTCTGTCAGCTGTCCCCTCTACCAGGACTTTTAGTTTAAGTAGTAATCTTTGCTGTGGACTTTTTATTCTAAAAACATAAAATATGTGTTAAGCATGACCTCGCTTTTAGGAATCCATGTTGAGACTAATTAATTCATTGATGCTTAACAAGGAAGTCTACCTTATGGTCTTTAATTAACCTTTCTAATAATTTACAGTTCTAATTTATGAGCAGAACTGCAGGTATTCCTTTATTCTCAAGAGAACTGCGAGATAGCCAGCAATCAATCGCATTGTATTTTTAACGTGGAATTTCCAGTGAGGAAATGATATATTTTAAGACCGAGCACCCTGTAACTGCCCAATACTTTCCACACATTCCCTTGATGTGTATATCTGGATATTATGCCGGGTTATTACATTCATGGCCTTTCTTTTTCGTCATTCCATGGTGTTCTGTTCATCTTGAGTCATGTAAATAGTGTTCTATACAGTGTTCATTTCATCCACGAAAATTATAGAGGACCCTAGAAAACAACTGACTGCAGACTGGTTAGACATACATGAAATGGGCACATGTGACAGTATTACAATTAAAGCATGTGTTGTGTTTGCATGAGCATGCTTCACTATGTGCTCTCGTGTGTATGCACCTGTGTGCATTTTTGAGTGTGTCTGCCTTTCTGTGTGTTGGCAGATGTCCAAGTGTGTTTGTGTGCCAGTGTGTGCACGCATTTTCTTCTAGGGTCAACATTATACAAAATGTGTCTAATCTGAACTCTTTGGTAATTTACTGTGGGAAAATGGACTGCAAAGGAAGAATGCATGTATTTCAGGGGATTGCTGATGACATGTTGTTACGGTCAAAATGAACTGGCAGCTAGGTTTGGAGCTACGTATTATCTCAAGGTGGCACACATTTTGTTCGAGAACAGGTAATTAATTATGGTACAAATAAAATAACTGTGTTAAGTTAAAGTGGGGCATACCATTTAGGATTCAAATTGAAATACCTCCCAGATTTCATGCGGAGCGAGGGAAACAATTCTCGGATGAATCAAAGGTGAAATCTTGCATCTATTTTACGCATCAACATTTTGGCTTAAATTACTACAACAACTGCGTTCATCGATACAAATCAATGATCATTTATGTAATATATTTATCAGCTATTTACATGATATTGATTGCTTTGATATGACAATAAGTTATAAAATAATGCCATGCCAGAATGGCCCAAGACTACGTTGCAGGTAACATGTTTTCAAATAGATACACTCTGACAAGTACTGATATAAAACATTCCACTGCTTGGTACAAACATCCTCACATCATGTACTTATTACGTACAAACAATTCTACCACATCTTTTACATAACAGAGTGGAACAAGTACAACTATTGTTAAATGGTAATGGTGGGAATTAAATATAACTTGTTAGCACAATAATAACATCATCATTACTTACTTCAGTAGAAATAAGTTTACGCTGAACATTTTATATACATGTATATGAAATCACAGGCTAAGCACAGCGACATTGTATTTGCAGAAAATGCAAAAGAATGGATATAGTACCATGGTACTATATCAATGCAATACTATACTAGTGTGACATTTTTCCACATGTATTCTACAATCAAATAGTGCAAAGAATGAAACTTAACCATTTGTACATTTGTTTAGAGCAAATGCATCCTACGCCATGTAACAGTCAAGACATGTTATTCCATCTGTCAGCCTCTGAATAATGGTCCAAACTTCTTCAGATAAAACAACCGATCAATCTACAAATAACTTACACATTTCCGACAGTGTTGCTATCCAGGGATCATGACAGCAAACTACACTATGAACAGTACTGACATCTAGTGATCATTATACAAACTAAACAAAGAACAGTTCTAGAATGTATAAACTTAACAGTTGCGTATCCATTCTGTATATTCACACATTTTTCATTTATGCAAATTATTTCCTACCACATGACTTCAATCCCTGAACATATTTTTATGGCACTACTCATTCAAATACAACAACGAGAATATTTACAATACTTACAATAGTCCATCCTGTATCTTAAGTAGTATTATTTCAATAAATGAATGTGAACGTTTGAGAATATGCCATATCATTAGCACCTTGTTATACCAGATTGCACCAAATGCAAATTCAACTGGGCTGTTAATAAATCTACCTACACTTTGCAAATCTACCTACACATCGCATATAAAACTAGCAGTGATATTATGCTGGGATATTATGCTTGGTTATTCTACTAAGTTAGGCAAGCAATGTAGCAAACATATAAATCATGTCTAACAAGCTGAAGGTGCATCATTTCATGTTTGAAAAGGCTTGAGATTCTGCAGTTCTAAGAGTTGTGGTTACAACCACGGCTCTAGGGCAAGAATAACATTTAATGAACACATAAATCACTAACACATACAATAGCATTGCATAGCAACTGTATCAAACATTGCATAGCAACTGTATCAAACATTGTCTTAAAACTTAAAAGTACAAAGTTTTATAATTTTTATAGTACAATTTCATTATAGACTACATCTATCCTAACATCTTGGCTGCCCAAGTGTATTTTAATGAACCTCAATATTAAAATATAATTTGACCGTTATCTATTTACGAATATTGACCTCGCGGCCTAAACCAGAGCGGACGGGTGGATCGTGTTATATAGATAGAACTTGGTGGAGCTGCGTAGTTACAATCGTTACAAAAATACAAGCAAACAAGTATATTTCCTACTGTAGAAACAACTGGGAGCAAGAAATAGCTGAAATAAGAACAACATGGCTGCCTGTTAGGTCACCCCCACTCAACATGGCTGCCTGTTAGGTCACCCCCACTCAACATGGCTGCCTGTTAGGTCACCCCCACTCAACATGGCTGCCTGTTAGGTCACCCCCACTCAACATGGCTGCCTGTTAGGTCACCCCCACTCAACATGGCTTCCTGTTAGGTCACCCCCACTCAACATGGCTGCCTGTTAGGTCACCCCCACTCAACATGGCTGCCTGTTAGGTCACCCCCACTCAACATGGCTGCCTGTTAGGTCACCCCCACTCAAAATGGCTGCCTGTTAGGTCACCCCCACTCAACATGGCTGCCTGTTAGGTCACCCCCACTCAACATGGCTGCCTGTTAGGTCACCCCCACTCAACATGGCTGCCTGTTAGGTCGCCCCCACTCAACATGCAATATGTAAACATGCGATTAGACTCAAATCAAAAAAACATATTTGGGCAGTCAGTCTGGTAGACAAGATATAGTTTAGATTACAATTCATGATTTTATGACAAAAATGATCTTCGCACCTTTAAATAATCCATGGCCATTAGCAGCACCTAGTTGCACAGTTATACATCTGACTGAAGGGACAAGTTCTCCGGGACAGTGAATTTGGGGTTGGGAGATGGAGGGTCGAAGTGTGTCACTGTCGAAGGATCGACGATTGCGTTTGATGCCGACTCATACAGGTGGACGTTTACGATGCCAAATATCTGGTCGTTGAGGATCTGGAACTTGCGAATTCGATCCACCATCTTGACAAGTGACTGAAACAGCAAGAATCAGTTCAGAAACAAATGATGGAACATTGAAGGGAACAACTATTTTATGGACACTGCAACACTGAATTATTTGAGTTTATAATTTATTAGTTTTTATATAATATCTCCATTGGTTAAAAATAATATATAAAACATGTTACTATCACGATCTTTCATGTCTTCATATTGTAGAAAATACTTGATTTGGCGATTACATAAAATATGTCAGTTTTATGACATACTTAATGTATATAGATACATTTAGGGACATAAATAAATAAAAGACAGATGAATAAATCTTCACTTTCGAAGGTAAAATTAATGTTTTGCATCGGATGATTTATTGGTCTGTTGAATGTACTAAGTGCTAGACCAATGGATTATTGGTCTGTTGAATGTACTAAGTGCTAGACCAATGATTTATTGGTCTGTCGAATGTACTAAGTGTAGACTAATGCAACTCACCATGCCACGGACGCTTTCATTTTTCTGATCAAGCTTGTGCATCTTCTGTAGATGGTAGCAGAAGTCCATCGCTTCAAAGCGCCTCTGTTGTCCAAGCAGTGACATCAGGGTACAGCCACACCAGTTGAGACCCTCACCAAACAATGCCCTGTGTGCCAAACAGAACAGTTAAGAACCTCTCCGTACAGTGCCTTACACACAACATCATACAATGGCAATATATTGACGGCTTTATTTGTTCTCCATTTATGGCTGGCTATCGCATAAATGTAATGAAAACAATTTTACTATGTGGTACCATGTAGTGTTTAGAAGTGCTTATTTACTGATGTGCTAAACAGGATTCAAATATATATTAAAGTTAGAAGACAGTATGGCAATATGGTGACATACAGTGTTGCAAACACACCATTATCTCAATTCAATGCATGCTAACAAATATATCAGTCTTTGATTAGATTGACATGAATGTGATACTTGACACATTTCCGAATATTTCGACTGACTTACTTGGCCTTCGTCGGCGAACTGACTTCGCTATGATTGCACCAGTTCTTCTCCAGCTTGTGTCACATGACATTGGTCATGCGACATGACCACAGTGATGTCAGTCCACTGATGAAGACCAAGTGAGTGGACCAAAATATTTCTAAAGAATACTAAAAGTTATCTTTAGAGGTAATTAACATGTAAAATAAATAGTATTTATTTTTAATAAAATCTCAGGTCTATGTTCAGGAAAAAGATACTAAAATGTTTAATGTGCACTATGCACTATATACTTGATGATGAGAAAACAACTCACTCGACCGTGTATTCGTTGCTCCGAGCTGGAATACAGAAGACAAACTGGAGGGCACTCCACAATCTGTGGAACTCTGTGGAATCATCGATATCAAAGATACCATTCGCCGGTGGTAACCCGTCCCAAATCTTGTTGTCAAGAAATGACTTGACCTTGTTGAGTACGACCTTGAACAGCGACAGGCCGCAGCAGAGCCTCTCTTTTGTCAGAGTGCTGAATTCTTTCACGATTTCTCCTTGCTGGAAACACAAACAATAAATATTTTTCATTATTACTGTGCCCTTGCTCACACTACATCTAGGTAACTTCTTTTAGTGAAAACTACTGTATTATATGCAACCATATGTGTGTGCATGCTTGTGTGCATTCATGCATTCGTGCCATTCAAAGAAATTATGGCCTCTACTTACATGTGTTCCATTTTGCCTTAACTGACCAAAAGTTGCATTTAAAATTTTTTGGTATTTAGTCTCTCACATGCAGCATTAAGAGCTTCAAAATGACGTATAACTCAGCAATGTTTGATAATTATATCTATCACATTTACATTTTTCCTGGAGGCTATATGTCGTATGTCATCTGGTAATTGCATTACTAAAACAATCACCACTTAAACTTTTTAATGAACGTTGGTGCATCCATAGGCACACAGGTCAAAAACTCGTCATTTTCGATCCCATAATAACCTTTGTGCTGATCTCGCTACTGTGTCTACGATCATTGTTGAAATATCCATTAAAACTGTGGCCGAACTCCCAAAACTGTTCCTTTTTGAATTCAAAATTTTCCTTAACAACAAAGTGTTTTATGAAAATACAGCTGGAAGGAACTTCCTGACTGAATTAAAATACATCCACCAGGAGGAGTGGTATTAATTAAAACACTTCCACCAATGGGAGTGGTATTAATTAAAACACATCCACCAGGAGGAGTGGTATTAATTAAAACACTTCCACCAATGGGAGTGGTATTAATTAAAACACATCCACCAGGAGGAATTATATTAATTAAAACACATCCACTAGGAGGAGTGGTATTAATTAAAACACTTCCACCAATGGGAGTGGTATTAATTAAAACACATCCACCAGGAGGAGTGGTATTAATTAAACACATCCACCAGGAGTGGTATTAATTAAAACACATCCACCAGGAGGAATTATATTAATTAAAACACATCCACTAGGAGGAGTGGTATTAATTAAAACACTTCCACCAATGGGAGTGGTATTAATTAAAACACATCCACCAGGAGGAGTGGTATTAATTAAAACACTTCCACCAATGGGAGTGGTATTAATTAAAACACATCCACCAGGAGGAATTATATTAATTAAAACACATCCACCAGGAGGAGTGGTATTAATTAAAACACATCCACCAGGAGGAGAGGTATTAATTAAAACACATCCACCAGGAGGAGTGGTATTAATTAAAACACATCCACCAGGAGGAGTGGTATTAATTAAAACACATCCACCAGGAGGAGTGGTATTAATTAAAACACATCCACCAGGAGGAGTGGTATTAATTAAAACACATCCACCAGGAGGAGTTGTATTAATTAAAACACATCCACCAGGAGGAGTTGTATTAATTAAAACATATCCACCAGGAGGAGTTGTATTAATTAAAACACATCCACCAGGAGGAGTTGTATTAATTAAAACACATCCACCAGGAGGAGTGGTATTAATTAAAACACATCCACCAAGAGGAGTGGTATTAATTAAAACACATCCACCAGGAGGAGTGGTATTAATTAAAACACATCCACCAGGAGGAGTGGTATTAATTAAAACACATCCACCAGGAGGAGTTGTATTAATTAAAACACATCCACCAGGAGGAGTTGTATTAATTAAAACACATCCACCAGGAGGAGTGGTATTAATTAAAACACATCCACCAGGAGGAGTGGTATTAATTAAAACACATCCACCAGGAGGAGTTGTATTAATTAAAACACATCCACCAGGAGGAGTGGTATTAATTAAAACACATCCACCAGGAGGAGTGGTATTAATTAAAACACATCCACCAGGAGGAGTGGTATTAATTAAAACACATCCACCAGGAGGAGTTGTATTAATTAAAACACATCCACCAGGAGGAGTGGTATTAATTAAAACACATCCACCAGGAGGAGTGGTATTAATTAAAACACATCCACCAGGAGGAGTGGTATTAATTAAAACACATCCACCAGGAGGAGTATTAATTAAAACACATCCACCAGGAGGAGTTGTATTAATTAAAACACATCCACCAGGAGGAGTTGTATTAATTAAAACACATCCACCAGGAGGAGTGGTATTAATTAAAACACATCCATCAAGAGGAGTGGTATTAATTAAAACACATCCACCAGGAGGAGTGGTATTAATTAAAACACATCCACCAAGAGGAGTGGTATTAATTAAAACACATCCACCAGGAGGAGTGGTATTAATTAAAACACATCCACCAGGAGGAGTTGTATTAATTAAAACACATCCACCAGGAGGAGTTGTATTAATTAAAACACATCCACCAGGAGGAGTGGTATTAATTAAAACACATCCACCAAGAGGAGTGGTATTAATTAAAACACATCCACCAGGAGGAGTGGTATTAATTAAAACACATCCACCAGGAGGAGTATTAATTAAAACACATCCACCAGGAGGAGTGGTATTAATTAAAACACATCCACCAGGAGGAGTGGTATTAATTAAAATACATCCACCAGGAGGAGTTGTATTAATTAAAACACATCCACCAGGAGGAGTTGTATTAATTAAAACACACCCACCAAGAGGAGTGGCATTAATTAAAACACATCCACCAGGAGGAGTGGTATTAATTAAAACACATCCACCAGGAGGAGTGGTATTAATTAAAACACATCCACCAGGAGGAGTGGTATTAATTAAAACACATCCACCAGGAGGAGTTGTATCAATTAAAACACATCCACCAGGAGGAGTTGTATTAATTAAAACACATCCACCAGGAGGAGTTGTATTAATTAAAACACATCCACCAGGAGGAGTTGTATTAATTAAAACACATCCACCAGGAGGAGTGGTATTAATTAAAACACATCCACCAAGAGGAGTGGTATTAATTAAAACACATCCACCAGGAGGAGTGGTATTAATTAAAACACATCCACCAGGAGGAGTGGTATTAATTAAAACACATCCACCAGGAGGAGTTGTATTAATTAAAACACATCCACCAGGAGGAGTGGTATTAATTAAAACACATCCACCAGGAGGAGTGGTATTAATTAAAACACATCCACCAGGAGGAGTTGTATTAATTAAAACACATCCACCAGGAGGAGTGGTATTAATTAAAACACATCCACCAGGAGGAGTTGTATTAATTAAAACACATCCACCAGGAGGAGTGGTATTAATTAAAACACATCCACCAGAAGGAGTGGTTTACTTAAAACACATCCACCAGGAGGAGTTGCATTAATTTGACAAAGTAGCGCAACATACAAAAAATGGAAATTTTCAGCCAATCTGCAAAATGTGGTGCACATTTTTTCTTTAATAAAATTGTTATATGCAGTGCCATGCAGCAAGATGATTGGCTCTACCAACATATATATGTACCTGTGCAACAACTGTAATTATAAATATGAACTTCTAGTGTTCTAAGTTAAGTCTACATCAAATGTCCACATAAGTTCATTTGTAAAATCTCCACCCCGGGAATTTAAAATTTTTGTCAATGTACGAATCCTCCCCATGGGCCCCCCGAATGCACCTACACAATTTCAGCCCCATACATGGAAAACTGATGGAAATATGAGGGAACAGACAGACAAACAAACACAGGCACACACTGCTTAATAGCATACATGTACCTGTGCAGTGCCATGCTGGGAGATGATAGGCACAAGGTTCTGGTAGCGATACTCCCTCTGTAGGCGGTTCAGCAGGGCCTGTAGTTCCCTCTCTTGTTCTGCCCTCTTCTTGTCCACTATCTCCCTCGCCTCGCTATCCTCACTCGGCACTCCCTTTGGAATGTCTGCAAACATCAGCCACATCAGCCAAACATCAGCCCAGTGCATTAACAGTCTTAAAGGTTATCTTGTTCTAGAATCATGAAAAATCAAACCTATCTAGTATCCACTATGACATGCTAGCTAGTTTGTATGAATTTGTTAGTTTGTTAGGTTTCAAAATCGTTGGAAAAACAATTAATTTATTTTTAACCAGATCTGGTAAAAATTCTGTAAAAAAGGGCAAATGTGTTCTGGCTCTATATGCAGCTATTTACACTTTCACAAGTCACCTGATCTAATGGTCAAGGCACCTGACCTAATGATCAAGTCACCTGATCTAATGATCAAATCACCTGACCTAATGATCAAGTCACCTGATCTAATGATCAAGTCACCTGATCTAATGATCAAATCACCTGACGTAATGATAAAGTCACCTGACCTAATGATCAAAGTCAATTCTTTTGATGAGTTTAACAAAACTTTGCACTTTATAAAAAATACTTGGACACAGTTTCGGACATGGAAATAAACTGACCTTGTAGTGGAACGTAAGGCTTTGGAATGATATTCTGGAACATACTGGACTGACACAGGTCCTCCACTTCAGTCATGGACTGAAACAAAACAAGAAATTGTGATAGCATGACAAAGTGGCCCTTATCCCACTAGTGTTCCAATATTCTTCTGTTTCTGCATTGTTGTGGCTGTTCTTCCAAACATCCGGCAGCGACACATCTCGACCAGACCACTGCATCACTAGCAAGACAAGGGCTCCGAGTTCAAATATCTAGTCCTTAACCACGTAATTCGTGGTTGACTTCTCATGTTTTTTGGATGGTTGGAAATGATAGGCTTACAGTGGAATTATATTCTGCGACATTCTAAGCATGTGGTTTGTCCACTACAGACATCTTTTCTTGATGGCGTGAAGGAGTGGATGTTATTTTTGTGCTACAAGAACTTTGTCAATGATCAGTTCAAACTTCTTATTGACGTGAAGGAGTGGATGTTATTTTTGTGCTACAAGAACTTTGTCAATGATCAGTTCAAACTTCTTATTGACGTGAAGGAGTGGGTGTTATTTTTGTGCTACAAGAACTTTGTCAATGATCAGTTCAAACTTCTTATTGACGTGAAGGAGTGGGTGTTATTTTTGTGCTACAAGAACTTTGTCAATGATCAGTTCAAACTTCTTATTGACGTGAAGGAGTGGGTTTTATTCTTGTGCTACAAGAACTTTGTCAATCATCAGTTCAAACTTCTTGATGGCGTGAAGGAGTTGGTGTTATTCTTGTGCTACAAGAACTTTTTCAATCATCAGTTCAAACATCTTGATGGCGTGAAGGAGTGGGTGTTATTCTTGTGCTACAAGAACTTTGTCAATCATCAGTTCAAACTTTTTGATGGCGTGAAGGAGTGGGTGTTATTTTTGTGCTACAAGAACTTTGACAATCATCAGTTCAAACTTTTTGATGGCGTGAAGGAGTGGGTGTTATTTTTAAACTACAAGAACTTTGTCAATCATCAGTTCAAACTTTTTGATGACGTGAAGGAGTGGGTGTTATTTTTGTGCTACAAAAACTTTATCAATCATCAGTTCAAACTCACAAAAATTTATCTGGAAAGGAAATGGGTCTAAACTCACCAGAGATTGTTCGAGAAGCCGACAGAAGAGGATCGCGTTGCCAATCTCCCGCATGCACTGAAAGACCTTGGGTTGGAGGTCGCTGTACATCATGACATCGTTGAGTTGAGCCTGGTAGTAGGACAGCACACCTGACAACACAAACCATCACTCATGTAATACACAGCAAACCTGACAACACAAACCATCACTCATGTAATACACAGCACACCTGACAACACAAACCATCACACTCATGTAATACACAGCACACCTGACAACACAAACCATCACACTCATGTAATACACAGCACACCTGACAACACAAACCATCACACTCATGTAATACATACATAGTACACCCAACAACACAACTACGGTGGGGTGTACACACACATGCCAACCCTGAGTGGTACACCTGTGAGACAACCCTGAGTTGTACACATGTGAGACAACCCTGAGTGGTACACCTGTGAGACAACCCTGAGTGGTACACCTGTGAGACAACCCTGAGTGGTACACCTGTGAGACAACCCTGAGTGGTACACCTGTGAGACAACCCTGAGTGGTACACCTTTTAGACAACCCTGAGTGGTACACCTGTGAGACAACCCTGAGTGGTACACCTGTGAGGCAACCCTGAGTGGTACACATGTGAGGCAACCCTGAGTGGTACACCTGTGAGACAACCCTGAGTGGTACACCTGTGAGACAACCCTGAGTGGTACACCTGTGAGACAACCCTGAGTGGTACACCTGTGAGACAACCCTGAGTGGTACACCTGTGAGACAACCCTGAGTGGTACACCTGTGAGACAACCCTGAGTGGTACACCTGTGAGACAACCCTGAGTGGTACACCTGTGAGACAACCCTGAGTGGTACACCTGTGAGACAACCCTGAGTGGTACACCTGTGAGACTTGAAATATAATTATCTATGCCCACTGGTTTACAGCGCATGCAAACTGGGATACATTGATTGGGTATTGCAAGTTTGCGCAGAGTTAAAATATTCAGAGTCGCTCTTTAGATATGTTTTGAATAGATGATCTGTTAATTGCAGCCATTTGACAGATGTATCCCATAATACAAGACAGCCTTGTTCAAAATGCACAAAACCGTAAGGAATATCTCCTACACCCGCAAGACTTTCGAATTTAAGAAAATACATAAAAGTTACAAGTAAACCATAAAAGTTGGAACATGTGATTGTTCTTGACATTAGACATAAAACAATGACTCCATTCACAAGGAATTCACTTGAATGTCTATACTTGAGTAACATTTCTATTACCATCTCCATAATTCCTGCATAAGCCTAAGACACTGTCATTGGATAATGTGTGCCAACTCTTACAGTTTACCTGCAACTAGATGGAGTTACTGGCGTAGGAGACATCCCTTAGGGTTTTTGTGTTATAGGAAAAGGCCCATGTTTGTTAAATGGCTGCGAACAGCAGATCATCTAAACACATCTAAAGAGAGTGACTCGCGAATATCTTAGTTGTGCTAAGTCTTGCAATATCCAATCAATATATCATAGTTTGTGCAGTGAGTTTGTTTTGTACATGTGTGCCAAACCAATGGACATAGATAATCATATGGGTTCATTTGTGGGTCTTATGGATTTTTTTTACCAGTGTTGGCACATATGCTGAAGGTAAATTCATGGAGGTTTGCTGAGCATTGTTTGTATTCTACTTGTATCTGGATTCAGTAGGACACAATATCATACCTGGTGAGCCGTACTCGATACGAGGCAGGATACACCGGGGGGGCATCACAGCCTTCAATGTCTTCAGGTACGGCACAAGTACTTGGTCAAGCTGTAGCAATGGATGTAGTAATGAAAGATATCACATCAACATTTGGCTATGCCAAGGAGTGAGATATTTACGTTGAGACCAGTATGGATGAGTTCCTATTGTGTCATGTGTTGCCAGGGGGTTTGGAGGATCATACAATCTAAGAATGGTTATCTGAATTGAAGACAAATTGTGCATTTTAAATGTTTCACATCTGGTAAAACAGAGACAAAATATTCTTCAAAGTCATAGTAACATTCTTGTAGCAGGCAGTACAGCAGGAGGTGACAGCAGGAGGTGACAGCAGGAGGTGACAGCAGGAGGTGACAGCAGGAGGTGACAGCAGGAGGTGACAGGAGGAGGTGACAGCAGGAGGTGACAGCAGGAGGTGACAGCAGGAGGTGACAGCAGGGGGTGACAGCAGGAGGTGACAGCAGGAGGTGACACTCAAGTGTGCGAGTGTCATATCAGATGCAAGAGAGTTGACATGTCTGTGTCATCAGCACTTGGTCCAGATAAAACCAACACCTTCAGAAATCTTGACCTTCCAGTGAATCTCAAGACTAAAGGGAACGTACAATGACTTTCATTGGTTAACTGATATGGAACTAGCATAATGTTAAAATGCCCAAATTCCCTGAATATTTCGTTCTCAATGTAAATATAAATAAACAACATTATACTTCATGTTTTGTTGCTGTAGTAAATTTACTGTCAGAAATTATATAACGCGGGAATTTAACAGATGAATAAATCACCCGGTGAAAGACGGTGTATTTCACATTCAAAGCAGAATATTTATTGGTCTGCCTTTAAATGCAGTAAATATACCACATTGTTCCCAATAGATGCGCAATGCGCGAGTGCGAAGGGTTGGGTGCGAGTGCGAAGACTAGGGTGTGCATCTAGTAGTTCTCAAACATGGCCTGAATCAGGATCTGTCACTATGGGTGAAATCGACCTCTAAATCCGACTGGTAGCTAATCCGCAATGTGGCGCCACTAAGAACTATGTGAAGAATGCGGAGCACCTCTAGGGAATGATTCGGGAACCATGTCATTGATCACCGATCTATTTCATAACAAGTGCTTGTTTTGCGTGATGTATTTTGTCCAATTTACATGTACTTCGAATTGTTTTGATGGTGCCAAATAAACTTAATGTAAGCCTACAGTGTGGTGTTGCATTGTTTGTTTTATGCTGCTGGTTATAATCGCATTTCACCTTTTGCCTTTCCAAATGTGACGCCAGCACCGGCAGAACACGATTATAGCCGGCAGCACAAAACAAACAACGCAGCACCTCACTGTAGGCTTACATTAACTTTATTTACCATCATCAGAACAATTCAAAGTACATGTAGATTGGACAAAATACATGCGCTGCGAATGTCGTATCTGCTTTGGACAACACAACTCACAGTGAAGATTCCGACAATGAGGATTCTGCAACTGAGTTGGACAGTGACACTGAGGACTACAACTGTTCTCCAAGTAGTCCGGGTCATTAGTGTGGACTGGTGTAAGTTTAGTGATAAGCCCGACATTACGTTTCCTGAATGGACTATAAATGTTCATGATATATATTGACTTTTAACCTGTTCATGATGAGCAGGCAAATAAACATACTTCTTTCAGTTGGAATTAAGTTTCTTGTGATTCACCAAATGTATTTTTTATTTCAAAAAGGACAACTGCGATTGACATAGTTGAACACTTTATTGTTTGGTTCTGAACTGAATGTTTGTGTAAAGGTAATTGGATACCACCACTCCTGAAAATATAATTTTGTTCACGTGTAGTTTCACTTCTGAAAAAGGGAGTGGGCTTCTATTAGGTAGTGTGCTTCTATAGGGAACAATACGGTATGTAATAAAACTAGCATTCATTGCCATTTCTTAAAACATTAAGAGGCGAAATATCACATTTTATGTGGACGTTATCTTTAACCAACTGAGTTGTTCTAAATACTAGTAAATTCAGGGCTTCCTTGTCTTGTAAAACAGTCGTTCAGTTAACCCATGAAAATCATTGTACCTCCCTTTAATCCAGAAAGAATTCCAAGCCAGGGTAGGTGCCATTCGTTAATTACCTACCATGTTCTTGATGACCTGGAGTAGTTCCCGTATGACAACCGCCATGTCCTGGTAGTCAAGGAGACGACACATCGACTGAAAGTGAGGCTGACCAACGAAGTTCGTATACTGCCCATAGATGGCACTGTAGCAGTTGGCCAGAGCCTGCGGAAATACGTCAGGAATGTGAGAGAGGAAATGTGAAGAAATACTGCCAACACTAACATAAGCAAATTCAACAAAAAATAAACTACATTGTATTAAATCTAATAGCTTTTATAAAAATCAAACCAGCTGGTCGGTTTGTAGCTAGTATACAATATTATATTTACCAGTATATAAACATACAGAATTTTTTATGTAAAACATACAAAATTAATTATGAAAATGAAACAAACAACATGAATCTTAAAAATTAAACATTTAGTCTGTTCCCAGAGCTGATTTAAGTACTACAGATGATTTCATTCATACAGATTACTCATATTACTCATATTACTCATATTCAATACAGATTTTTGGAGAACCAGCAATATCGCTATTTGTATGATTTATTTAAAATTTATGGAAAAACTACAGATTTCCACTAATACCTGGCAGATCTCATTGGCTCTACCTGATGGATGGAAACACTCAAATGAAATCAGAATGATGTAGGCCACTTAAACAATGAAAAATGTATATATGGATTTACACAGATTTTTTTTTAATATTGATAAAAAAGGCCTATTAACCAATAAATTTTTTTTGGCAGATTTTGTATTAAGAATTTCAAGACAAAAATACGGATTTCAACAAAAAACACCATGTCTGATAATTCCTCTAAATAGGTAATGACAACATTTCTAGTATCTGCCTTGAGTAAACTTGCCACCCACACCTTACTGCCCCAGATGTAGTAGTGAGCTGCCGCGGGGGGCTTGTCCCGTATCACTGGGTCCACAAAGGGAAAGATTGTCTTCACAAACCTACCAATGGTAAAAGGTAAGGTAAAAGGTAAGGTAATACAGAGCACAGGATCCAGTCCTTAGAACCACTCAAAGCGCTTTACACTTCACCCCCCCCACAGACCAGTTCATTGCAACACCAGCTCGACTTCTCTGGGAAGCATTCAGCCATGCTGCAATTACTGTGTGAAGATGATTCATTCACATATATTCACTACTAATACAGTATATTATAATCTGTATACAGGTGTATAGTGGAGTGCACAGTGCATGAAATTGCCTAAGCTTAAAAACAACAGCTAGTGGATTCAAACCCCCGTCTTCTCAATTGAGAGCCTGATGATTTAACCACCACTGCGCTACAAGCCGGATCTATGCGAAATCACAATAGTCAATTGTGATTTCCGAGATTCAGATTGGTGTGCTATATACATATATATATTCAATATGACATTGATATATTATTATTCCTAACATTTGCCATATATCCAAGACCAGTTCATAGGTGCACACAGCATGTATATGTAGATGCTAGTAGTGTATATGTTTAAAAACAGAATTGACAAATATCTCAGAAGGGTGAGTTACACATATATTAATTTTTTTTTTACTCTTGATAAGCCAATGGATTCCTTGTCTACTTTCCATCTGAGTGTTTTGCCTTGCATGGTAATCTTGTTCAATCTCTTGTTAAATCTTATTAAAATAATAATTTAATACAGTCATTGTACAAACATACATTGTACATGCAATCATAAGAACCATAAGATATGTGCAGCCTGAGATCTCACCTGTTGGTAGACATATTGTAGCAGTACTGAGGAAGGAAGTTGTAACTGATCTCCAAGAACAGAGACAGCGTGACACGTCCACATGGAACATTGACGCTGTGATTCGCCTCGCGGAACAGGGCATCAAATGGAACAAGGGGAAGATGATGACTCAGCAGTTTGTGTGTGAGTCGATTCACTTCAAGAAGTCCCTCGAGTTCCTGTGAACACATTCATGTAAAATAATAATCTAATATGATAAAATAATGTTGTATAATTTAGCCTCGATATTCATATGCTATAGTGCTTGTGGCGCTTACTCCATTTTCAGAGCAAGTTTTTTGGCAGCAGCTGATGCAAGGATCATACGTTTGTTTTTATAGATCAAGACCACTGGTGCTGTGAGTCCATGCAGGTTTTTCCATTTTTTTCTGTGTGGGATCTTTTACTTCCCCTGGCAAAGACATTAGGTAGAAGGGACCAACAGATTTTGGTGTTCCTTCCAAAAGATACATGCAGTGTACAAAATTGTCCAGGTTTGAAAACGGCAGCAGGTGGACTTGCACCGTGGTCCCCTCAGTTGACAGTCCAGTGTTATGACCACTAAGTTACCACTAAGGGTGTAAAGTCATGTGAACATGGGCAGATTACATTGGGTTCATTGATGCGAGGGTGGTACAATAATGCTACACTGAATATATGAATTGTTTATTTGTCTGATAAAACATTGACCAAACAAAGGCAAAAGAAACAACAGTGAGTAAATTTCTTATCTGGCCAATGGAATTGCTTTTTAACCAGTACCACACCATCAGATTGGCCTATCATCATTTATTCCTTTTGTTATTGTATTCAGATTTTTGTTGATCTGTCCTCAGTGTAAATAACGACAGACTGATTACCACAACAGCTGTGATGTCGCTTGACTCGAAGCGACTGATGGCAATGTCAAGTGCCTTCATGAAGGCCAAGTTGATTCTCTGAGTGAGGAGATGCTTCAAGTCGATACTCCGCCCCAGCAGCTGGCAACAGACAACAGATGGCGCCACAGGTCAAACAACAGTCACTAGATGAAGCCGCATGTCAAACAACACACAGTAGGCAAAGCCACTATGTGCAAAGTACAATCGCTAGGTGGAGCCACATGTCAAACACTCACTGGGTAGAGCCACTAGATAAAAATTGCACTGTACGTATTGTGTCAGAATGTGTTCTTTCAATAGGGGACATGTAATTATGTTACTTCCAGGTTCAATGCACATGAATAAAGTGAGAGTGATTTTGAGGTGGTAACCACTTTTCAAGGATTTTTTGAACACTGAAAAAATTATTATGAACAGGGAAAAGTGCACATTCGTGGACTACGACACTTTTGCTGCGCACAGGCTTAAATGTCTAGTTGTTGGTTGACAGTATCTCACACACTGTGTCTCTTCCTTCCCTACAGGGCTGAACAACTGCAGTTTTTAAAACAGATCCATTACATTCACATTCATCAAATTGATGAAAATACAAAAGTTTAGATATTCCAGTCTCAGAAACAAAGAAATGACACAACAGACATGTTTAGAAGATGCAAGTTCAGTACCTGGAAGTGCTGTTGTTGGAAGAGGGGTTCGTAGCGCACCGTGTGTGGATGGGGCACTTTGAGGCCCTGTTTCCGACTGAGGTTCTTGAAACCCATGCCCAGGTGGATGCTACAAACAGACATGAGAAAATTTATATCAGATAAGTACATCTACCATAATAATCAGTTTCAGTCATAGGTTTTTCCTCCCACCACATCACAACACTTAATGTACAACCTATAAGTTTAATTTATCTCATACATAGCATTAATGTAGTTTCAGCTGTAAGTTTGAATGAGTGAAATTACCCATTAAGCACTAGAGTATTTCTTGGTCTTAAACTATGCCATGGCTGAGTGATTTTTCAACATTGTGGGTTTTGACTCATTTTTAAAAGAATAATTACAGTAAAATTACTGTTGTTTTCCCTGTTAAGTTATTACTGTTCTTAGATATCTAGATTACGTAGCATGTAAAACATCATATTTCTTCTTTGAAATAATGTCTAAAAACTGATACGTAGTGTATTCACTAATAGGGACCATTCTACATGTATTTATGCAATTAACAACACAAGCCATATGTAAAGATATGAAAAGGCCAAATGTTTGGAATTCAGTTTTAACGTTTATTAAGGGTATGCCTAATGGCATATTATTCCGATTAAGAGCATGAAATGTGGACCCTGTAACCTATGCCAAGCCTGTCGCTGAGCCTCATACAAAGCCGCCTGGACACAATGCTCCCAGAGCCCACATTTCGACATAGCAATAGAGCACATGTAGTAATATTCCTACAACACAAGACAATTCATGGCATCGTCACCAGCACATTAAAACATTAACCCAACACAGACAATACTGGACACAATGCCTATCTGCATATGCTGCAGCACCGGACTACACTACATGCTAAAATTCCTACTCTATATACTTTAGTAACCTAAAAGCTGGGGCCATAACGCCAACGCAATTATCAATAAGCAATCCCAACACTGAGGATGGAAGGGAAGTCATCTTTCATTCCGCACCAAAACCCTATGTGAACGGGCAGAGAGCCATATGAAAAACCCAATGTCCACTGGGAAAGCGTCATAGGGAAGGTGGTGACATCAGTTTTGAGTGTAGGGGATGTACGAAGATGAAGGAACTAGAGGTGGAGTTGGAAGAGCTGAGGCTGCTCGTTGTGGCAATGGTGGGAAGGGAACAGGGGGGTTGTGCCAGTAGTTCCGGTGGGGGAACAGTAGATGATAAAGTGGGGAAAGACACAAGAGATGCTAGGGAGAGCTCACCGCAGCCTGGGAGGAAGCTGAGAGGAGGGAAGGTGACAGGTCGTAGGGAGACAGGACGTAAGGAGACGGGAAGGAAAGGAACGGGAGGGAAGACAACCGGAGCGAAGGAGAGGGGAGTAGGGGAGACAGGAGGGAAGGAGAAGGGAGTGGGGGAGACAGGAGGGAAGGAGAAGGGAGTGGGGGAGACGGGAGGGAAAACAACCGGAGTGAAGGAGAGGGAAGTGGGAGAGACAACAGCAAAGGAGTGGGAAGTGGGGGAGACAGGAGCGAAGGAGACAGGAGGGAAGGGGTCAGGACAGAATGGGATGGAGGGGATCGAACGGAAGAGTTATTCTGCAGCAGTGATAGAGGGGGTGAGGAAGAGAGCGAGGGTGTTTGTGGGGGATTCGATAGTTAGGAAGACCGACAGAGTCTTAAACAAGGGAGATGATGTGATGGTCTGCTTGCCTGGAGCCAAAATAGAGGCAATAACTGAGAGGGTAAAAAACATCGTAGGCTCGGGTAAGGGTGGATCTGTTTTAGTACACGTAGGGACAAATAACGTAGAGAGGGAGGGTACAACTGCCATAGTTAGGAAATATAGGAAGTTGGTCAGAACACTAAAACAGACGCGGGTTGAGCAGGTAATACTGTCAGGGATTTTACCTGTAATGGGCAGGAGGGGTCACAAATATCGAAATTGTCGGGGGATGGCAATTAACATGTTAGTCCAGAAGTTATGTAGGGAAGAGGAAGTTGGATTTGTGGATTTATGGGAAAGTTTTGTTGGGAGGGCTGATATGTACATGAAGGATGGGCTTCATTTAAGTGGAAAGGGGGCGGCAGTATTCGCGGACAAACTTTCAGCAGCAGTAGATAGTGACTTGGGTACAATGACAAATATTTTTGGAAGTAAACATTCTTTAAACTAGAAGTGCAGGGGGGTTACCTAGAGGTGTCTCAAGCAGAACAAGAGGCCACTAGCACAGATAAACCAATATCAAATCATCCGAAAAACATCTCTGAAAAAGGTTATAGATGCGTATGTTTAAATGCAAGGAGCATAGTAAATAAGAAAAACGAATTAAACATTATGGTAGAAGATATTGACCCTCACATAATTGGTATAACTGAATCATGGGCCAACATAGATATAACAGATGCTGAATTAGGACTGACAGGATATGTAATGTTCAGGAAAGATCGAATAGGAAGAAGGGGCGGGGGAGTTATTTTATATGTTAAAGAATCTATTCAGGCTTATGAAATAAAACTAGAAAGGGAAGCAGATTGCGATGAAGCTGTTTGGTGCAAAAATTTTTCAGGTAATTCAAAATTAACTATTGGATTAGTTTACCGAAGTCCAAACATAAACGAAGAGGACAACACAAAAAATAAAAAAATGCTATAAAGGAAGTTAGTAAAGGGGAATGTATCATAATGGGAGATTTTAACCATGGACACATACAATGGAATTCTCTAGAGAGCACAGGGATTGAGGACCAACAATTTCTATTTTTAATCCAGGATAGCTTTCTTACTCAGCACGTACTAGAACCGACCAGGGGAGAAAATGTATTAGATATAGTTTTGTCATCACAAAAAGAATTAGTGGACAATGTAAAAATATTTGAACCATTGGGTAATAGTGACCATAATCAAATACATTTTGACATCAATGTAAAATCAGAAAGTAAAAATAAGAAAACGTACAAGAGAAACTTCCACAAAGGTAACTACAAAGATATGAGAAAATACTTAGCAAAGCTAGATTGGAATAACATGCTGATGAATAAGACCGCAATTGAATGTTGGAATATTCAAAAATATGAAATTGAGAGTATCATCGATAAATTTGTTCCCTTCCAAAAACAAGGAAAACGGTGTAGAAAGAAACACTTGTCAAAAGAGGCTATTAGAAAAATAATGCTAAAACAAACTATGTGGAGGGTTTATAGGCGTACCAGAAAGGACGAAGACTATGCAAAATACAAAGAGGCACTTAATGCAGCTACAACTGAAATCAGACAGTCTAAAAGAAGCTATGAGCAAAAACTAGCATGTAACATAAAAAATGACAGCAAGAGTTTTTATGCATATGTCAGGAGTAAACAAAACGTACAAGACAAGGTTGGACCTCTAGAAGACAGTGCTGGAAATATAATATCACAGGGGTTTTTAATGGCGAAAGACCTAAATGGTTACTTCAGTTCAGTGTTTACCAAAGAAGATATTAGTTCATTACCAGTTGCTGATGCTAAATTTCAGGGGGCTAAATCTGACTATTTAGGTCCGTTAGTTGTAACTCCAGAATTGGTAGCTAAGAAAATAAAGGCAATGAAGGATAACAAATCACCGGGAGTGGATGGGATTCCTCCAAAATTACTAATGGAAACAGTAGAACAAATCAGTATACCACTTGCAAGAGTATTCAACTTGTCATTAAAAGAGGGAGTTGTTCCGTTTGAATGGAAAGAAGCAAACATCATACCATTATTTAAAAAGGGTTCGAGAAATAAGTCAGAGAATTACAGACCAGTGAGTTTAACGTCAGTGATTTGTAAATTATTAGAAAGGTTAATTAAAGACCATATGGTGGAATTCCTCGTTAAGCATAAATTATTAAATTCATCTCAACATGGATTCCTTAAAGCGAGGTCATGCTTAACAAATATGTTATGTTTTTTGGAAGAAATCACTAAGTGGATAGACGTGGGATCGCCAGTAGATATTATCTACTTAGATTTTCAGAAAGCTTTTGACAAAGTGCCACATCAAATATTACTACTTAAATTAAAAGCCCATGGTATCGGGGACAGCATAACTGACTGGATAGAACAATGGCTGACTGACAGAAGACAACGAGTTGTAGTAGATGGAGAAGTTTCAAATTGGAAATCGGTTTTGAGTGGGGTACCTCAAGGATCAGTATTAGGACCTATATTATTCTTAATTTATATCAATGACTTGGACGACAGTATAACAAGTAACGTACTGAAATTTGCGGATGACACAAAACTGTTTAGAAAGGTTAATACTGATGGTGATAAACAACATTTACAAAACGATCTAGACAGATTAGTGAAATGGTCTGAGAAATGGCAGATGTTGTTCAATTTTGGGAAATGTAAATGCCTACATACAGGACATAGGAACTTGAATGTAAACTATAAAATGGGAGATACTGTTCTGGGTACTACTGTAAAAGAAAAGGACTTAGGAGTTACAATAAGCGCTGATATGAAAGTTTCAGAGCAGCGTGGTATTGCAGCTTCAAAGGGTAATCAAATTCTTGGATTGATTAGAAGAAACATAACATACAAGGGAAAAAAGTTAATTATACCTCTTTATAAAGCAATAGTTAGACCTCATTTAGAATACTGTATACAAGCATGGAGACCATATCGTAAGAAGGATATAGATACGCTTGAACGCATACAAAGGAGAGCAACTAAAATGATTCCAGAACTGAGAGACCTTAGTTATGAAGAACGCCTGAAAGAATGTGGTTTAACAACTCTAGAGACAAGGAGGTTAAGAGGAAATCAGATTGAAGTTTTTAAGATATTGAATGGGTATGAAAATATTGATAGAAATATGTTTTTCTCACTCAAGAAGGATAGCAGAACTAGAGGACATGAGGTAAAATTAGTAAAGGATCAATGTAGATTGGACATCAGGAAGCACTCGTTCTCACAGAGGACAATAAATGAATGGAACAAATTGTCTACAGATTGTGTAACTGCTAGCAGCGTGAATATGTTTAAAAACAAGGTTGACACATATCTCAAGAGGGCGGGTTATAAGTAGATGAACATTGTTGGACTCTCGATAAGCCAATGGCTTCCTTGTCCACTTGCCATCTGGGCCTTTGGCTTGGATGGCAAATCTTGTTAAATCTTGTTAAATCACTTCCACCGTCAATGTACAAGATGTCACTAACACAACACTACTAAACACATTAATGTAACCGTATGCAGGAGAAAGTGGGGAGGAGGGTGGGTCGAAAAATTGTTAGAAACCAAGAGAGCAAGTCCACTCCGAATGCATCGAACATTCAGAGTGAAGCTGCTTAATTTCAAACTGCGTCATTCGAATGACTGCTGTGCTCTGATTGGTTTAGCAGTGTCACGGGAGCGATTAGTCAGGAATCCAGGTTTCTTTGTCTACCCCTAAATTAGCATAAATTAGCATGATTAACCTATTGACCCTTCCATACTTTGCTCGCGCTCTTGCTAGCATAAAATCCTGTATGCTACAGTGGTTGCATACTTTCATTTATGCAATAAACGGCGCAAGCCATATGTAAAGATATGAAAAGGCCAAGTGAATGATGTTTATTAAGGGTATGCCTAATGGCATATTATTCCGATTAAGAGCATGAAATGTGGACCATATAACATATGCCAAGCTTTTGGCTGAGTCTCATACAAAGCCGCCTGGACACAATGCTCCCAGAGCCCACATTTCGACATAGCAATACAATACAATATTCCTACAACACAAGACAATTCATGGCATCGTTACCAGCATATTAAAACATTAACCAAACACTGACAATACTCGACACAATGCCTATTTGCATATACTGCAGCACCAGACTACACTATCGGTACTTGCTAAAATTCCTACTCTATATACTTTAGTAACGCCACATGTATTTACGGATGGGTATTTTGGCGCGAAACTTATGGAGAACATGTGACCGGCAAATTCAACTGACATCAGTAATTATAAGTTACGGATCTAACGACACATAGAGCGAAAAACTTAAACTGTCTAATTAAATGATATCTGCCAGAATAGTTAGTGACATTTCAATTCTTCTAAAATACTCCCATGCCAACTCTTATGGAGTCCCATTAACACTTACATATTTCCTGAAATTTTATGGTGTATGAGACAATCTGAACAGTTTTGGGATGGCTTTTCTATTACAGGATTATAGATTACAGACCATCAGTTCACAATCAGTTCCAAACAGTCACTCAAGCGAATATTTTAGCTGTGCACAGTGAGTTGCACCAAAGTCTCGTGAGATCCAGTCAATATATCCCAGTATGCATGGAACTTACCTTCCTGCCAGCATCTTGTAGTGCTCAAATACCTGCTCACTCAGGGAATAAATGAGTTGATCAAAGCACAGATTCACCTACAAAAGAAATAATGCACATTGTAGTTCTGTGGAATTAAATACTATGATATGATTTAACCCCATACACACATTAATATAAGTATGTACATATAGTTTTAACTTTTATTTATTTAATAAGTTCGATAAGTTGTTCTATATTAATGTTAATCCATTGTGAGAACAAGTACTTTACTTTCTTATGTCCAATTTACTGTTTTTTTATCTTAATTCTTCTTTCATATGTCATCATTGCTGTAGTAGCCAGCACGCAGTTATGTCATCAGACCACATTAACTAAGTCTTTTACAAAAGCTATTTCATGCCATTCTAGTTCTTCTACATTCATGAACTTTTTTAGAGAATAAATATATAAAGTTTTATCTTAATATCCATTCAATATTATGAACATCCTGAATCTTCTGGTATTTCAAGTTGTCAACTCACATTGTAAAGGCGTTTTTTCAAAGTTACGTTGTGTCAATTTTGGGATCAGCTGATCAATCATTTGTAATTACATAACTCCTTCTTATAGGGAAACCAGTGGCCTCATGCACCAACCAGGTTGTGAAACCAGTGGCCTGATGCACCAGCCAGGTTGTGAAACCAGTGGCCTGATGCACCAACCAGGTTGTGAAACCAGTGGCCTCATGCACCAGCCAGGTTGTGAAGGGGATAAGTAAATACATATTAGGGGACACTGGAATAAGTTGCAAGAACCGTAAATTGTATTAAACATTATTTTTGTGTAACGTTCCACCAGACAATGCCAAAAACAACAACATGTGTATTATTTGTAGTGTTATTTGTAGTGTTATTTGTAGTGTTATTTGTAGTGTTATTTGTAGTGTTATTGTTCTTGGCACCATCAGTAGGAACGTTTTCACAAAATAACATTTCCTACAATTTACCTTGTGTTATATTTTACCTTGGTCTCCCCATAATATACTGCATATGTACCTCAGCTTCTACTTCACCATAAAGGTACTGCTTCTTGAAGTTGTATAGTGCATAGTGTGCACTATCATTGTACAGGTCCAGTGGGTACAGAATGCATCTGAAATAAGACATAGTACACTGTCATTGTACAGGTCCAGTGTGTACAGAATGCATCTGAAATAAGACACAGTGCACACTGTCATTGTACAGGTCCAGTGGGTACAGAATGCATCTGAAATAAGACATAGTGCACACTGTCATTGTACAGGTCCAGTGTGTACAGAATGCATCTGAAATAAGACACAGTGCGCACTGTCATTGTACAGGTCCAGTGGGTACAGAATGCATCTGAAATAAGACATAGTGTGCACTGTCATTGTACAGGTCCAGTGGGTACAGAATGCATCTGAAATAAGACATAGTGCGCACTGTCATTGTACAGATCCAGTGGGTACAGGATGCATCTGAAATAAGACATAGGGCGCACTGTCATTGTACAGATCCAGTGGGTAGAGGATGCATCTGAAATAAGACATAGTGCGCACTGTCATTGTACAGATCCAGTGGGTACAGGATGCATCTGAAATAAGACATAGTGCGCACTGTCATTGTACAGATCCAGTGGGTACAGGATGCATCTGAAATAAGACATAGTGCACACTGTCATTGTACAGATCCAGTGGGTACAGGATGCATCTGAAATAAGACATAGTGCACACTGTCATTGTACAGATCCAGTGGGTACAGGATGCATCTGAAATAAGACATAGTGCACACTGTCATTGTACAGATCAAGTGGGTACAGAATGCATCTGAAATAAGACATAGTGTGCACTGTCATTGTACAGATCCAGTGGGTACAGAATGCATCTGAAATAAGACATAGTGTGCACTGTCATTGTACAGATCCAGTGTGTACAGAATGCATCTGAAATAAGACATAGTGCGCACTGTCATTGTACAGATCCAGTGGGTACAGGATGCATCTGAAATAAGACATAGGGCGCACTGTCATTGTACAGATCCAGTGGGTACAGGATGCATCTGAAATAAGACATAGTGCGCACTGTCATTGTACAGATCCAGTGGGTACAGGATGCATCTGAAATAAGACATAGTGCGCACTGTCATTGTACAGATCCAGTGGGTACAGGATGCATCTGAAATAAGACATAGTGCACACTGTCATTGTACAGATCCAGTGGGTACAGGATGCATCTGAAATAAGACATAGTGCACACTGTCATTGTACAGATCCAGTGGGTACAGGATGCATCTGAAATAAGACATAGTGTGCACTGTCATTGTACAGATCCAGTGTGTACAGAATGCATCTGAAATAAGACATAGTGCGCACTGTCATTGTACAGATCCAGTGGGTACAGGATGCATCTGAAATAAGACATAGTGCGCACTGTCATTGTACAGATCCAGTGGGTACAGGATGCATCTGAAATAAGACATAGTGTGCACTGTCATTGTACAGATCCAGTGGGTACAGGATGCATCTGAAATCAGACATAGTGCGCACTGTCATTGTACAGATCAAGTGGGTACAGAATGCATCTGAAATAAGACATAGTGTGCACTGTCATTGTACAGATCCAGTGGGTACAGAATGCATCTGAAATAAGACATAGTGTGCACTGTCATTGTACAGATCCAGTGTGTACAGAATGCATCTGAAATAAGACATAGTGTGCACTGTCATTGTACAGATCCAGTGGGTACAGGATGCATCTGAAATAAGACATAGTGTGCACTGTCATTGTACAGATCCAGTGGGTATAGAATGCATCTGAAATAAGGCATAGTGTGCACTGTCATTGTACAGATCCAGTGGGTACAGAATGCATCTGAAATAAGACATAGTGTGCACTGCCATTGTACAGATCCAGTGGGTACAGAATGCATCTGAAATAAGACATAGTGCACACTATCATTGTACAGGTCCAGTGTGTACAGAATGCATCTGAAATAAGACATAGTGCGCACTGTCATTGTACAGATCCAGTGGGTACAGGATGCATCTAAAATAAGACATAGTGCACACTGTCATTGTACAGATCCAGTGGGTACAGGATGCATCTGAAATAAGACATAGTGTGCACTGTCATTGTACAGGTCTAGTGGGTACAGAATGCATCTGAAATAAGACATAGTGTGCACTGTCATTGTACAGGTCCAGTGGGTACAGAATGCATCTGAAATAAGACATAGTGCACACTATCATTGTACAGGTCCAGTGTGTACAGAATGCATCTGAAATAAGACATAGTGTGCACTGTCATTGTACAGGTCCAGTGGGTACAGAATGCATCTGAAATAAGACATAGTGCACACTATCATTGTACAGGTCCAGTGTGTACAGAATGCATCTGAAATAAGACATAGTGCGCACTGTCATTGTACAGATCCAGTGGGTACAGGATGCATCTGAAATAAGACATAGTGCACACTGTCATTGTACAGGTCCAGTGGGTACAGAATGCATCTGAAATAAGACATAGTGCGCACTGTCATTGTACAGGTCCAGTGGGTACAGAATGCACCTGAAATAAGACAGAAACAGTAACTCAGGGTTACACTGATAACATGATAAATGTGCCAGTGCGACATACACCAGCACAGTCGCAGCAGCAACGGATGGACGGATGGACGGATGGACATTATTTTGATTGATTGGTTTGATCTATAACCACGTCCACAAACATCCAACAACAATACAGTGTCCGATGACAGAAACAATCACCATGTTTAAGTGTTTTATGTATTTACTTGGACACTGTGAACACAACTCAAGGAACAGCTGATTCCACTGCTTGCCTGACAATGTAAGACATGCTGCTACTTACTCTATCATTGTAGGATGTCTGGTGTTGAGAATGTGTTTGGTCAGTATCCACGGCATCGACATCTCTATGGGAAACTGAAAACACCCACTGTCTGCAGTCAATATGGAGGACCCAGGGAAGGTGAGGAATTTACTGCATTTTACGGTTGTTCCCTGTTGACAGTCACTGTGGCTTTATGTTTATTGTTTGTTTAAGATATGTTTACACAAATAATAAACAGGGGTGATGACAAATGATATAGCCCAATGAGTGTCATATTACTATGTAGATATATTATACTCCTATATAATATTATTATACCCCTATATAATATAATGTTATTACATATGATTTTTTCAGGTGGCAAATTTAAATTTTACTCTCTTGTTTTCTCTCTCTCAATTCAACCAAATCTTTTGTACTTCTCTTCATTTCTTCACATATTCAGTACATCCTTTCATTTCCCCTTTAATTCTTCTATTATCAAATGAAACAACTTTGGCTACGGGCTCGGACAAAGGAAATGGCATCACACAAATAAATAATTCCAGGCTGACAAACCTGAATCCGTCGACCCATGGTGATCTCTAGATAGAACTCCCTGTACCACAGCTGAGATAAGTCACAACATTCCTGTAGACTCCCTGGGAAAATAATTAGCTTTGTAGTATGCAACAAAATTATAATTTTGTATACTACATTTTGTTTGCAATACAGAATAGTATAGTAATTAATTTGATTTTTGTTTTTTATTAGCTATATACGATTGTTGCATGGATTGACGTTTGACAATTAATTCTCAAGAAATTGTTTGTAAATATTCAGAAAGAATACAAAAGTTTCTTGAAAGATAATTACTATGTCAAAAATATATGATTGCACTTTAACAAAATAACGACTAATTATTATAAAATAAAAAAATAGCACAAACATAAATTGTTAAAAATCTGCTCTACTTCATTGAAAATTCAACAAAAAATTTGACAATTGTAACAATTTTGTTTCGCAAACATCAGCAAACACGCCTGGTCAACCAGGAAACACTATCTCTGCTGCTAGCAGGTTTGAAGAGTAACACCTTACTGTGCATGAGCCTATTACTGTGCATGCGCGCTTCTAAGGATCTACAGACGTTTAAAAACCGAAAACCAACATGTTGAACCTACGATACTGTATAAAATCGGTCACTACAAAGTGGTTTACAATTTCAAAGTTCTGCGCAGATCAATGTTTAATATAATTATTATACTATTTTAAAGTATGTCATCAAACATACTGTATTTAATTTTTTCACCCAATTTAAATGAGTTTTTATCTAATATTGTATTTTTTTTAATATTGGATTATAAGCATAATTAGATGCATTTTTATTTATTAATTATTTTATTGTAAAGCACATTGGTTTGAACAGTACAGGAGTCTGTGCTATGACAGAACTGTGTATTATTATTTTTCTTACGTTTCATGTGGATAAGTTGGGGCCAGAAGAAACTGAGGCGAAGGAAATTCTCAATGTTCTGCACATGTTGTGAATCGAGTTCCTTTCGTTGAGATTTTCTGCTCTTGTCTATGAGTGACGCCAACATTGTCCGCATTAAATACATCTGAAAACGTTCAACAATAAATACTACTAAATACAGATTTATAGTCAATGAAACAAATCCATTAAATCCGCATGTTCTAAATAATAGTAAACATCATATGAATGTATAATACCTTATCCTAGATGAAATGACATTTTGATAAGTCAATGGTGAATGCAAGTTACCTGATCTAACGATCAAGTTACCTGATCAAGTTACCTGATCTAACTATCAAGTTACCTGATCTAACGATCAAGTTACCTGATCTAATGATCAAGTTACCTGATCTAAAGATCAAGTTGCCTGATCTAAAGATCAAGTCGCCTGATCTAGCAATCAAAGTAAATTCTTTTTAAGATTTTACAAAAAAGTGTGCCCTCTTTTATTAAAGTGGCTGCACATATTAAAGTGGCTGCACATATTAAAGTGGCTGCACATATTACTTAAACTATTCACGCACTGCAAATTTAACATCAACAAACCTTATGTGCTAAATGAATTGCGGAGGTAGTATTAATGAGAATAAATGACATACCTGTGTGATAGAGGGCAGCACCTGTTTGCGGGGTACTTCGATGTTGTAGCCTGTGTCTTTCTTCCCCTTTGGCAATGGGTCAATGGAGGTGTTCAGGCCTTGGGCAATGTCCGAGCACATTGTCCGAACACCATTCAGTACACTGGCGGGAAACGTCATGACAGATCAGCAGAACGTGACACAGTTTACTGGTCCTCAACGTGACTTAATGAACACCACATTAGATATATGGAGAAACAAATATAGCATAGTTCACTGATTCCTAGATGTTGCCACAAGAACGGTGTGCTCAGCAAATGATGCAGTTGATGAAGGCACTAATCTGTTCATACATAGCGGGAAAATGGCATACTACATCTCCTGGCAGTGAAACGATAAAATGTCAACATGCTGTACAAATCACAATGATATTATGTATGCATCAGTAGGGCACACTGGGCATAAAACCAAAGCATTTAAATGTTTGATGTATCACTGATGCAAAGCACACAGCCTAGAGTGATACCTGGGTCAACAACACAATGACACAGGTCAGTGGATCAGTGAAACACTTGACCTCCCACTTGTGATCTTTCACCTATGAGTGACCTCTCACCTGTGTATGACCTCCTTGTGGTGTTTCGTGGCCTTCCTCAGTGGCTCCCTCAGGTCAACTTGGACGAGCTGCTGCAGTGATGTGTAGATGTGCCGCTTGATGGCGCCACCAAGCTGGACTTCTGATTTTGCCATGAGTTCCTGCAGGCTCTTGATCTTCGTTATCATCTCAATCAAGGCAAACTTCTCCTCCGACGAGTAGTTGTACCGTGTTGCCTAGCAACACAACTCAACATAACGATACTTGCCTGTATGATCACAGAGTAGCAGATTTCAATGTTGATCACAATTATTTACATAATGTCACCAACATCTGTTAGGGCCAGTTTACACGAGCGATTTGTACCCCCAATTGGTCAGATGACACTGTGTCACATGACTACGTGTAGCTAAATTACTCATGAATTTAGATGAGTGTTATGTTAGTGTGACCTATTGATTGGTTCAAAGTCATTGCTGACTGGCAATCAAATTGTACTCATCCCCATTTCAAACAACACAATCGGTCACAAATTGGCCTAACTAATCAGTCTGTTGAGGGTGTTTACACAACCGATTCTTACATTGTGACATATGACACACTGTGCTGTTTGCGGCAACAGTTATACTTACACGTTCATACTCCTCTGCATCTTCTGGACATTCTGGGTTCTGTTTCTTGTCTGTCGGATGCAGCAACTTCCATGAAAACTACACCGCATGTGTAACATTGTTTCAGTAAGTGCAACATGTGTAACATTGTTTCAGTAAGTGCAACATGTGTAACATTGTTTCAGTAAGTGCAACATGTGTAACATTGTTTCAGTAAGTGCAACATGTGTAACATTGTTTCATTAAGTGCAACCTGTTTACCACTGGGAACCAACAGCTATATGATACAATACAATACAAAAACTTTCATTGCGCCAAATCCTCGAGAACCCAAGCTCAGAGGCACGTCAACATCAATGGGTCAAGCAATTTCAAAATTGGCATACAATGATAAAGTTATCAACAGATGGCGGATATGCTAAGAAGCCAAAGACGTTATTAAAATGTGATATGGGTCAGTATAGTAGGAGAAGACATTTCTTTATGACTTTATCAGTAAATGTGGCATGTGTTTGCACAAACACATGCCTGCATGTGTTTGCACATGCAGGCATGTGTGTATGTGAAAATTTATACACACATGCAATTCATAATAGTTGTTACAACAATTATATTTATCACTCTAACTTAAACAAATCTGTACTTTGTATAGCTATAACAAACAGGCATCAAGCTTGTTTATTCAAACAAATCAGTTTGTATACAATTCAAACGGACCCTTATATGTGAAAAGCTTGAAAGGAATAACACTGAAGTAAATGCAAGGTCATGTTACTCCCCTATGTCAGTGTCATGTATGACTTAATGTAAATACAAGGTCATGTTACTCCCCTATGTCAGTGTCATGTGTGACTTAATGTAAATGCAAGGTCATGTTACTCCCCTATGTCAGTATCATGTATGACTTAATGTAAATACAAGGTCATGTTACTCCCCTACATCA
The DNA here is from genome assembly GCA_963662155.1 of Lamellibrachia columna. Classification (NCBI taxonomy): domain Eukaryota; kingdom Metazoa; phylum Annelida; class Polychaeta; order Sabellida; family Siboglinidae; genus Lamellibrachia; species Lamellibrachia columna. The sequence goes on from OY759274.1 coordinate 43,723,440, forward strand.
GTGTCATGTGTGACTTAATGCAAATACAAAGTCGTGTTACTCCCCTATGTCAGTGTCATGTGTGACTTAATGTAAATACAAGGTCATGTTACTCCCCTATGTCAGTGTCATGTGTGACTTAAAGGAAATATATGGCAATTTTCATTGGCTAACATATAGGGAGTTAAAAGTGATGTTTTGTATAACAAAATGCCTCATTTCTTTTAACTCATTGTTCTCAAATTACGTCTAAATTAACATTATACTTATATTTTAATTTTATTTAGTACATTGACCATTAGAAAATGTATAAATGGGAATTTTAAAATGCAGTTACAAAAAAGAGCCCGTCCTCTACACTTGTCGAATGATGTCGTATTTTTCAGTTCAGGCAATGACTGTTTTACGGCCGAACAATGGACACTGAAATTTATTAGTATTTTAAAACATTTCAATCATATCTATGCAAAACATGTTATTACTGTGATCTTTCATCTCAAAAATACACAATTTGGTGATGAAATAAAATAATCAACAAATTACAACAGAAGACCAATGTGTTGTATATTTTGGCATGCCAATTGAAATTGTTTTACATTCCCTTTAAGACAGACTAGACAGGAGGCTCACGAGTTCCATGTTTTACATTCCCTTTAAGACAGACTAGACAGGAGGCTCACGAGTTCCATGTTTTACATTCCCTTTAAGACAGACTAGACAGGAGGCTCACGAGTTCCATGATGGCGGCCGTCCATGAAGACAGGGTCTGGAGGAGACGTAAACTGAGGTCATACATGGCCTGGTCATCTTGACCAGTGGGCAGTCCCTCCTTCACTGGGGCCACCTTCTCAGGGCCAAATGGCTGAAACATTACACCCAGTCATTAGTGGACAACTGTGAGTGAATTAGTTTATTAGTCAACACGAAGCCATACTATAGAATGACCTGTCAGAGAACATTAAAAACACAAGACTCTCAGCATATTTCAGAAGAAAAAAAACCCCACATCTTTTTAGATTAGCGTGTGAAGAATAACTGTTTGAATGACCTGTAATATAGTAATAAATGTAATACATTATACTTACTTTTTGCATAAATTTATTAAGTGTTTTAGTTCCTCTATTTTGATAGTGAAACTTTGACATCAGTGGAGAGGAAATATGGATACAATATGGATTCCGAAGTCAAGATTGGAGATCGTTGATTCAGAATGGAGGTGTGCACTTATCAGGGCATGTACGCTTAATAGGTCAACTACAGCAACCCTGATACACTTCAAACAGCCTACCTTTTTTGGTGGCTTTGCCAATTCCTTTGTTGCCCCACAAAGTAAGGTCAGTTCACAGACGAGCTGGATGTACTGTTGTCTCACTAGAGGGAGCTGCTTGACGAGCTGCGTCTGAGCACTCGGCTGCTCAGATAGACACTGCGGCCATTTGGTGGCATCAAAATTGGGGGACATCTCAATGTAAGAGAACGGCACGGTCATCATGTCCCCAAACAGGGGCACCACTTCCAGTTGCTGCAAATAATAACAACACTTCTATAGCACCTCAATCCTCAGCTCAAAGGCACAACAAACAGACTCAATACCATGAACAACGACACACAAAAGTCATGATTGGGCAAAGAAACAACTAAGAATTTAAGGTGGAAATGCACTTTTGAACAAATACGGGTATGTCTTAAGTTATTTGCGGAAGGTAGCTATAGTATCAGATAATCTTAAAGTGACGGGGAGTTCGTTCCTGATTCTGGCTGCAGCTACAGAGAAAGCACGCTTGATCAGGTTAAGACTAGTCTTAGGAGTAAAATTTTAGACAGATGATCCAAGCTGCCTGGGGCTATTTGAAAGATGCATAATGACAACTACAAAGCTAAAAGTGACACACACTTGGTTAAATATGACTACAGTTGGTCGTCTACAAGCATATTGGATGTACTCATCTAAAAATAAAATGATTCCGGGAAACCTTAACTGGGAAACCTTAGTTATGAAGAACGACTGAAAGAATGTGGTTTAACAACTCTAGAGACAAGGCAGTTACGAGGAGATCAAATTGAAGTTTTCAACATATTGAATTGGTCAGAAAATATTGATAGGAATATTTTTTTCTCACTCAAGAAAGGTAATAAAACTAGAGGACATGAGGTAACATTATGAAAGGATCAGTGTAGATTGGATATCAGGAAGTACTCGTTCTCACAGAGGACAATAAATGAATGGAACAAATTATCTACTGATTGTGTAACTGCTAGCAATGTGAAAATTAAAAAAAAACAAGGTTGACACATTTCTCAGGATGGCGGATTACACATGGATTAAAAATGTTGGACTCTGTGCCTTGGATGGCAATCTTGTTAAATCTTGTTAAAAATAACTTCACAGATTTATGTGAGATCAGTAAATATCCACTGACCTTAAATATTTTGTCAATCTTGCCGAGGTTAAACTTCCTCTTGCTGTCCAGTTTGTTAATGTTGACCAACTCGCTGTCAATGAGGAAGATGGAGAATCCCATGATCTGAAATGGTCAAGTGAGCACATGCCACAATGTATGGAACCAAGGGGTGCTAGAGTGTGTAATTGGAAAAATAATCTGAAATGATGGTACAAAAATATATAACACACATCATTGGTGACATAATATATAAAACTCAATGATTTTAGAGTTTACCCAAAGATAAAACCATTTAGTTATTTCTTGCAATTGTAACAATACAGTATTTTATAATGCAGGCAAAGCCTTTATAACATTTACTAAAATAAACAAATAAATAAGACATTTATAATGCACTATGTATCCCAGTAAAAACAATGTTAAAACAATTTTTAAATATGTTTAAAATAAGTTAACAGTAAGTTAATAAGTTTAATATTTTAATAAAATAACTAAATGGTCCAATTATGCACCACGTACAGTTTCCACAACTGTCAATCAGGGAAACGTGTCTAATCCTAGTGGTGCTGCTGTAGCATTGATAAAAGTTACTAGAGTTTACCATAATTAAAACATGACCACACAAAATTTATTCAAATTATTTTTAAATGACACATTGTTTTGATCTACTTGTAACCTTTCTGACCTTGACAATGCTGTGCTTTTCAGCAGGGGTCAAGTAGAGGTTATTCTCATGTGTGTGAATACACACATTGACGATGTCACATAGAACATCTTGGAATCCAGTGACTTTTTGGAACGCAGCCTTCACCGTTGTCAGGATACAGTTGTGGGTGCCCAGGAACATGGATAGTTGCTGTGATTCCTCCATTCGCTGAACATCGTTGAAACACTTGAGGATCTCTGCTGCTCTGTGGTTAGGAGATGCAACATTCAAAAAATAATAAATAAATAAATTAGACATTTGTAATGCACCGTGTGTGTATCCTTATAAAAAACTCATATCAAAGGTGCTAACAATGTTAAAATAAGTAAAATCAGTTTAAAATAAGTTAAAATATGTCAACAAATGTAAAAATATTATTAATAAATAAATAAATGGGACATCATTAAAATGCATTCTTGCTGTCCGTGATGTCATACACAAAATTACATCTCTTGTACAATATTAGCATAATTTATGATATATAGAGACCAGTTGAGTGTTTGCAATCCAAGTGGAAATTAAGAGAACATATTCACTTATACAAGGTCTTTTTTAATATTGAACTTTTCTTGGTGTTATATTCAGAGCAATAAGGAAAAACAAAATAAATAAAATGTATGTAGTTTTTTTAATCATGATATAAACTGCTGATTTACATAATAAAACCCTGAGTACAATACATACCGTTTGTAGGTGGCGTAGTCATTCTTCACACTCGCCTTGCTGTTCTTGAGTTGGTCAAGAACAGCAAACATATTGATGAGTTGACCAAGTGTGTGCAGCAGTCGTTCTGACGCTGCCATACTCGCCGTACAGACGTGCTCCAGTGCCGTCACAAACTGGGACACTGCTTGTTTCTGTGACATCAATGCAAGGGACGGGTTCAATTACTATTGTCATTACACAACATTATAAAATTTAATTACAATCAAAACACTTCAAGCAATCAATTACAATGCTACATAAAGATTCAACTGCAGTAGTTCATAGGTTGAGTCCAAATATATTGTTTTTAAAAGAAGATTACATGTGTCGTTATTGCTACTTCTTAGACAATGTTTTAGGTAGATTCGTGCATTCTTACTGCCTGTTAATAATAATAATACCTTTTATTTGTTTAGTGCTGTATATCCGGATATAAAACCTGTTCAGAGGTGCTTAAAATACAACATATGCAAGATTCTATAAATAATCTTCAAATGCTGTTTTAAAAAGCTGTGTCTTAAGTTGAGACTTAAACAATTCAATAACAATGGTCAATGAATTACAGCCTCGTAGAACTCAGTTACAATTACACTGTTGTAAACAAATCAATTATACTGTAATTGTAACTAATTACTAATTATGCAATTACAATTACCCTTATGCTACAAAGATTAGCAATACAGGACATTATTAGGCAAACAAGGACATTATTATTGATTATAATTACAACAACTTTGATAACAAAGAAAACAAGAATGGTGGGACAGACAAGACTAAATTAATAATGTGTAACTAGACGAGTCAGCCTGATAGTATATGTACCTGAAAGACAAAGAATGTTCGTAGTTTGGCGACCTCTGGCTCAAGGATATCAACAGTCAACTGATATATCTCCATACGATTTGGCTGGTCATGTGACTTGATCTGAAAAATGTGTATTGTTTTATTTTTATGATAAAATCATGTAATATAAAGTATATCTATTCAAACACTATGACCGCCGAAATACGCCTCAATGAACTACAATTAAAATATATAATTGGATAGTTGTCTGTTTATGAATATCAACCTTGCCGTTCAGTCAAGTCGAAACATTCAAATTAAACAGACAAATTATAGAAAAGTAAAGTTTAGTTCATTAATACACATTTGGGCAGTCAGAATAGATATAGTCTATGACATATAGTATAATTTAACAATAAAATAGATATAATCTATGACATATAGTATAATTTAACAATAAAATAGATATAGTCTATAACATATAATATAATTTAACAATAAAACGATAAGACTTTAAATGCTGTGAAGCTAATATAACAAAAACACACTTTCATCAGTGCCAACCACGTAACAAAAATTAAAAATCTAATTTCCTGACTGACATTTATGAAACAAACTTTTAGCAAACATGAAGCCACTTATTACACCACAGAAATAGCACTTGAACTGTGGACCTTTGGTGCACAAATCTATGGAATTCAGTTAAAAGTCACATTTAGAGAATTCAATTAAACCTTGATAACCAGACAACACAAACAAGGCTGAGAGTTGGTGGAGTTGACAGTTCCAATCAGTAAACTGTGTTGTTGATTGCCTTGTTGTGCAAGGCCACCAACTCTCGCTGTTGATACAGATTACTGTAAACAGTAGGAAAGGAGACTGGCCCACAAGAGTTCCTTTACACGGGGCAGTAGCCTCTGGTTACAAGGGATGACTTACAGCAGGGATAGCCAGGGAACAGGACCGCCAAGTGTACAGTAAAGCCATGTAGTCTGCTCCCTTGGATAGTATTTCATCCTGCAGGAAAAACAAAACTTGTAAGCTTTGTATAATAATGATAAATGACCAGTCAGTGTTGTCTATACAAAACGTCATTTTAGTGATATTTTAAATACAACCTTGTTTATTTAACACCATTTAAGGTATTACTTAATGTGGTAGTATAAATTAAGCATGAGGTTGCTGCATATTATTATTTCATATGAATGTGTAGACAGGCCATTTGTTTACATGATATATTACTGCCACATCTACTATGACAGACACCTGATTGCAATGGCTATTTGGCTATTATAAACCCCTGAATAAAATGGACACCTGGTTATAATGGATACCTAGCGATATTGGACACCTAGCTATAATGTATGTATGGCTATAATGGATGGATGGCTATAGTGGATGGATGGCTATAATGGATGGATGGCTATAGTGGACACTCGGCCGTAATAGATGCATGACTATAAGGGACACCTTTATGAAATCGTTTACCTCTGACTCTTAAACATTCAATACGACACGTATAGTAACTGCCAGAAATCCTCCGCCACAACATGCTTATGCTGCTCACAAAATATTTAGATGCAGTGACAAAATCCTAGGGTTAACTAGTTACAGTTGTATGTTGTTATTATTCCTCAAGGTCACCTCTATGGGGCGTCAAGCCAGCCTCCAGGTCCTAATGTTCCCATCACACCATGAATAATTTAATTATTCAAATATCATCAGCTTATATTTCTAGTCTAAACACTGTACTGTGGTGGAACCTGTAGTCGCATATCCTGCTCTTGTGGCATACATAAATCATATCTCTATCAAATTAAACTGATTGTGTCAACATTATGCATCAGCTAGGGAAATTCTCAGTGGGTTGCAGAGACCTTTTCTGGTAGGTTAAAGGGAACTTCTCAGCATGTTAAAGGGATCTTTTATACATGTTAAAATTATCTTTTTAACAGGTTAAATAAATCTACTCAGCATGTTAAATTGATCTTCTCAGCAGATTTGGTGGATTTTTTCAAAAGATTAAATACATTTTATCAAACTCATGTCATGTTTTCTCCAGAGAATCAACTTAAATGATGTTCGCTCCCCATCATATGGCATCGAAAACAACAACATCAAGTCTTCAGGTGCAAGGGATCATACAGTCACTGATATTTGCATATATATATATATATATATATATATATATACATGCATGCATGCATGCATGCATACATACATACATACATATATATATAGTTGACAGCCAACCAGTAAATTTTTTTTTCTCCACAGCATAAGTGTTTAAAGACCTTAATAATGGCCACATCCCTGTTAAAGCAACTTCCAAGGGGAGAAATTGCATAAAGGAGCTAGCATCTCAATATCATTGACATTTCATTCATCTACCATGGAACCTAATATAAAATAGTGATCTGTGCCCCGGGGTCTGGCCATTACAGTCAACATCCCAGAATATAGTTTTCAACAAGAGGCTTGTGTAATGTTGGAGTAAACTCAGGTTACACTAGTGGTGATAAGTCAGGGTCAGAACCAGTCAGATGTGCCTGGTCAAAGTTCACAACCCAATCTACCCACAGAGACACACTTGGTGGCTGAGTGATTTTTGACATTCCTATCAACCCATCTGAAGGGATATTGTCAGGGTAAAATTAATTAGAGCAAATAACAAATTTGAAAATACACAAGTTATATTTATTTTATTATTATCACTATCTTAAATATTTAGGTAAACACAACATAAAAAAAATACAAATGGTCAGACAGACAGATAGACAGACAGACAGACACAAATCGACAGACTGACTGACAGACAAACACATAGCAGGCCTTGAATTTAGAGGAGCGCGATCGCTCTCACACACCTAATTTTTATTTTTGGAGTGTTTATTTTCGTGCTCCTAGAATTTGAAGAAACACATTTTTCTATTGTGTGTAAAAAAATTGGATGCCCATTTGATGATTCATATAATGACATCAGTATCTTGTTGTCATTGGGGAAACACCAAACCAGCACCATTCATTGGTTTATCGATGTGGGAAGAGGGCACCACATGCTATTCTAAAGCAAAGATGATGCGGATCATAATGCCAATTTACTTCACACTCTTATTAGTATATCCGATTGACAATATAATGTGTCACGACATTCCGATTAATGTGATATTTGAGTGTAAAAGTAAACTTTGAAGGAACCGATTTTTGCTAAGTGCCCGTGTAACATATTTTAGTTTTATAATTCTAAGAGAACAAATCGCTCTCCTCATCATTTTATATATAAGAGGACTGATTATCGCTCTCTATCATTTTCCTAATTTCAAGGCCTGACACAGACACATAGACAGACAGACTAACAGACAGACGGATGGATGGACTGACTGACCAGCTGGGCAAGTCTGCCGGCCTCCTCTAGATAGCGAGCCATGGCTGCCTGTGAGAATGCATTCCTGTCCTCGAAGGCTGTGTCTATGTTGGCGCGGTATTCAAGCTCCTTCGCTGTGGCAGTGATGTGGGGGTTGTCATCTGGGGGAATGGAGAGCTCCCCCATGGCCGCGATGTTCCCCATCGAGGCTGTGTAGTAGTCCACCTCTCCAACACCGTCTGTCGCCATCTTACTAAAAACATATTTGACTGATTTCAAGATCAACAGTTAATCATGCAATTTTAACAAGATTTAACAAGACTGCTGTCTAATATAACAAGCTCTATGTGGCAAGTGGACATTGGTTTATTAAGTGTCTAGCAATGTTTCATGTGAACATTTTAAACACGGTAATAAAAAAAAATTCAATCCTCCAACATATCCTGCCTATTTTATGAGTAAAACAAGCAGGACATTGCAAATAGATTTAATAATTTTTTTTTACAAGTGTTGGACCCAATCTGGCAAAACAAATTACTCAAGGACAAGGATGCATCTATTTTTTATTATTTGGGAAAAGAACTTGATAAAAACATGTTTCTAAGTTGATGACCAAGACATTATTAGAACTGTTCAAAATTTTACGAGCAAACATCAACAGATTGTAATGATTTAAACATGAGCATGGTTAAGAACATTATTGCTCATATTAAATTTTTAATACATAAAAAATTCTAAGCACATTATGTAATGTGTCTTTTGACACTGGAATATTTCCAAATCAAATGAAAACAGCTAAAGTTATTCCCATTTTTAAGTCTGGTGAGACCTATTTCTTAGTTGCCCCAATTCTCAAAAATCCTCAAGAAATTATACAGTGATAGGTTAGATAGTTTTACTAATTACTAGAAATTACTACTCTTAATAATAATAAATATGCCATTGGCATATCTGTTGACCTTTTAAGAAAGCATTTGATACCGTCAACCATAATATACTGGCAAAACAATTATATGGCATTTATGGTGTTGCACATAAATGGATTATGAGTTACTTGGAAAACAGAAGTCAATTTGTTCACTATAATAACTGTGACTCAGAAGTACTCAAAATATCTTGTGGTGTGCCACAAGGATCTGTTTTAGGTCTGAAGTTGTTTATTCTGTACATATATGATATTTGTAATGTTTCAACAAATTTTAAGTTTATCTTATTTGCAGATGATACCAACATGTTCTACAGTAATCGTGATAGCTGATCTTGTCCGGTTGACAAATATTGAAGTAGAAAAGTTATGGTTTGTAGTAAGCTATCTCTCAATATATAAAAAAAAGACAAATTATATGTTTTTTTGGTAATCATGTTTTGAGGACACATGTCTCTATACATATAAGTAAGGAAGAAATTAGTAAGGTTGAATTCAAAATTTTTGTAGGTGTTTTGATAGAAAACAAATTAACATGGAAAAAACACATTTTCATGATAAAATCTAAACTCTCTAAGAGTTGTGCCATAATGTATAGAGCCAGCTTTGTCACTGACAAATGTGGAAAAGTACACTGATAACATTTTGGTTAGTTATGTAGTATAAGCATAAGAGCTTGACTGTATAAATATTAATTTATTGTAGCTACAAAAGTATTGTTTTATTTATGCTGGTCTTTACATGTTGTTATTCTTGAACTATGGTGACTATCAGGTCTAAACACTAATATTTCCTAATTCATATTCTTGCCCTTTTCAACATCAAGACTGTGGTTTATATTTTATGTTTGGCTATTTTTGTGTTGTGTTGTTGTTGTTATAAAGACCTGCTACAATTATCTATGCGCAACCCGCCCTTGTCAGGTATATGTCAATTGTACTTGTAAATATATCCACAAGTAGTTGTTAGCACCATCAGTAGATACAATCTGATGTTTTAAATGTTTATCAATCAGTGATAAAAATCATAATTTTTAAAAGTTTGTTATTTTTAACAATACAACATGTAAAGACAGCAAAGACATTCACATATCATTTCATAACAGCTCATCTTAACACAATATGCTAAGATGAGTTTTATATCTTGACCAAATAATTTATTACTTATTTAGATCCCATAGATAGACCAATTATATAAAAATTCTAAATGGCAATTAGTAAAATCAGTGTTACTGAATCAAACAATATCACACATAATATATCTGCATGACACACCAATGCGTTTGCATAAACACACCTCGTAAAGATGGGCACAAAGCCCCATTTAATCAGCATTGTCAACCAACAAATGCACAGGTGGCACGTCTCTGAATGAAACTGTCACCAGGTGCATGCTTTGACAAATGTCATGGTGAGCTAGGGAGTAGAGGTGTGCAAACATTAAACTGATTAAAACAAATTGCACTCAGGTACCTCAAGAGAAAAACTGTGGCAGACAATGAGAAACACCTGGTAAAACTCCCTCCTCAACTGACTGATTAATCTGTCACAAATCAGATTCATTCAAAGAGTGTAAACTAAAAGCCCATGGTATAGGTAATGATGTAATCAACTGGACAGAAGAGTGGCTTACACACAGAAGACAGAGAGTAATAGTAGATGGTGAGATTTCAAACTGGAAATCTGTTCTGAGTGGGGTACCACCGGGTTAAGTATTAGGTCCTATACTGTTTTTAATATATATATATATATATGATTTGGAAGATGACATAGTCATATCTAGCAAAGTACTGAAATTTGCAGATGACACAAAAGTATTCAGAAAGGTTACTAATGTTACAGATAAAAAAATTACAGGATGATCTAGATAAATTAGTTAAATGTTAAAAAAAATGGCAAATGTTATTACATTTTGAGAAATGTAAATGCATACACATAGGACATGGAATCATGGTCAAAGAATATAAAATGGGGGATGCTGTACTAGGTAACATTTAGTGCTGACATGAAAGTTTCAGAGCAATGTCGGATTGCTGCTTCGAAAGGAAATCAAGTTCTAGGGCTAATTAGGAGAACTATCACGTATAAGGAGAACCAGCTAATTGTACCCCTGTACAAAGCAATAGTTAGACCACATTTTGAATATTGTATTCAAGCATGGAGGCTGTATCGTAAAAATGACATAGACAAGCTAGAAAGAATACAATGAAGAGCAACTAAAATGATTCCAGAATTGAGAGACCTTAGTTATGAAAGCCGCTTATTACAATGTGGTTTGACAAGACTAGAGACCAGGAGACTAAGAGGAGACCAAATGGAAGTGTTTAAAATAGTGAATGGTTATGAGGATGTTGATAGGAATATGTTCTTCAAACTTAAAGAAGGCAGTAGAACCAGAGGACACAAAGCAGCATTAGTTAAGGAGCAGTGTAGGTTGGACATGAGAAAGTACTCTATCTCACAGAGGATGATAAATGAATGGAACAAACTACCATAATGATTGTGTTGATGCTAATGGTGTGAATATGTTTAAAAATAGAATTGACAGATATCTGATAAGGGCAGGCTACACATAGATGAGAAAATTGACTCTCCATAAGCCAATGGCTTCCTTGTCCACTTGCCATCTGGAACTTGTTGTTTGGGATGACAATCTTGTTCAATCTTGTTAAATGTTCCAATGTGTAGAGTGTGAATGGTTTTAATAATCAGCGCAGTCGGCCTAATAAACAATTGCATACTTAGCCTGAATGTCATAGTATATAGAGTCAGATCTCTTTTGCCTTTTTTGCTGATTTTTTAGTGGATTTGGTCAAAAATGATTTAATAGTTTGTCTGGTGATTTCACCAAAACTAAATTTGCAAAAACAAGCTAGCATATCATAGTGAATGCTAGATAAGTTTGATTTTTTTGGTCAAATGAGTCTGAAATGAGGCAAATGAAAAAATCAAACTGAGGAGGGACCTTTTTACTGCTAGATACAGTAGCTAGACCAATGTCCCAATGTATCTATTTACTGCTTGATACACTGGCTAGACCAATGTCCCAATGTATCTATTTACTGCTTGATACAGTGACTAGATCAAGGTCCCAAATTATCTATTTACTGCTTGATACAGTGACTAGATAAAGGTCCCAATGTATCTATTTACTGCTTGACACAGTGGCTAGATCAAGGTCCCAATGTATATATTTACTCCTTGATACAGTGGCTAGACCAAGGTCCCAATGTATACATTTACTGCTTGATACAGTGGCTAGATCAAGGTCACAATGTATCCATTTATTGCTTGATACAGTGACTAGACAAAGGTCCCAATGTATATATTTACTGCTTGATACAGTGGCTAGATAAAGGTCCCAATGTATTTATTTACTGCTTGATACATTGGCTAGACAAAGGTCCCAATGTATCTATTTACTGCTTGATACAGTGGCTAGAAAAAGGTCCCAATGTATCTATTTACTTCTTGATACAGTGACTAGATCAAGGTCCCAATGTATCTATTTACTGCTTGATACAGTGGCTAGATAAACGTCCCAATGTATCTATTTACTGCTTGATACAGTGGCTAGATAAAGGTCCCAATGTATCTATTTACTGCGTGGTACAGTGGCTAGATGAAGGTCCCAATGTATATATTTACTGCTTGATACAGTGGCTAGATCAAAGTCCCAATGTATACATTTACTGCTTGATACAGTGGCTAGATCAAGGTCCCAATGTATACATTTACTGCTTGATACAGTGGCTAGACCAAGGTCCCAATGTATCTATTTACTGCTTGATACAGTGGCTAGACCAAGGTCCCAATGTATATATTTACTGCTTGATACAGTGGCTAGACCAAGGTCCCAAAGTATCTATTTACTGCTTGATACAGTGGCTAGACCATGGTCCCAAAATATCTATTTACTGCTTGATACAGTGGCTAGACCAAGGTCCCAATGTATTTATTTACTGTTTGATACAGTGGCTAGACCAAGGTCCCAATGTATCTATCTACTGCTTGATACAGTGGCTAGACCAAGGTCCCAATGTATCTATCTACTGCTTGATACAGTGGCTAGACCAAGTTCCCAATGTATCTATCTACTGCTTGATACAGTGGCTAGACCAAGGTCCCAATGTATCTATCTACTGCTTGATACAGTGGCTAGACCAAGGTCCCAATGTATCTATCTACTGCTTGATACAGTGGCTAGACCAAGGTCCCAATGTATCTATTTACTGCTTGATACAGTGGCTAGACCAAGGTCCCAATGTATCTATCTACTGCTTGATACAGTGGCTAGACCAAGGTCCCAATGTATCTATCTACTGCTTGATACAGTGGCTAGACCAAGGTCCCAATGTATCTATCTACTGCTTGATAGACAAGAGCCAATAAAAACACCAACAAGAGATGATTACAGACAGTCGTGTATTATCAGTGCATTATACAACTTAATAACAAGAGGATTACTCTAAAGGAGATGCACCCATTAGCCAAGAACTGAACTACATACTTCTTATTTCATTTGCTGTAGAAATTAACAACAATGATTATACTGATAGCAATAATTACAATAATGATCAATGTGACGACAGCAATGATGATGATGGCAATGATTATAATAGTAAAAATGAGAATAACTATGATGATAGCAATGATGATGATAATAATAAATGACTTAGCAAGAGAGCAGATGTGATGAAACAACAAGGCTGCAGAAAAGGGTGAAGACCCCAATTAAGTTAGGAAGTCTGCATAAAGAGGAATGTGGGAAAGGCATGGGAAGATGACAAGTGGAGGGAGAAGGTTGCTGACAGGAAGAAAGGCTGCTAACAGGGAGAAGGCTGCTGACAGGGAGAAGGCTGCTGACAGGAAGAAAGGCTGCTGATAGGGAGAAGGCTGCTGACAGGGAGAGGGCTGCTGACAGGGAGAAGGCTGCTGACAGGAAGAAAGGCTGCTGACAGGGAGAAGGCTGCTGACAGGGAGAAGGCTGCTGACAGGGAGAAGGCTGCTGACAGGAAGAAAGGCTGCTGACAGGGAGAAGGCTGCTGACAGGGAGAAGGCTGCTGACAGGGAGAAGGCTGCTGATAGGGAGAAGGCTGCTGCAGTGGAAGAGGACAACCAAAGCAGTGCAGCAGTAGGCCCTACAAGAACTAGTCAGTCTCACCGGTTCATAAAAGGAACTGTGAGGAAGAACAACTGTCAACACAAAGCACTTGGCAGCTAATGCCACCTGCAACAAGCACAGAGTGAGTACAATGCCTGCAGTGTTGTCTTACCTGGCTGTAGGTCAGAGGTCTGTGAACCTGTACTTGGAAGCTGTGCTAAGACATCTGTTCATCAGCAGCCAGCCTCAGCATCCTTCACCATCTGCCACCAGCAGGACCTGGCAGGAAAACAAACAAGATGAGAGTGTAATCAACAGTGCACCAGTCCCCTTGGCACAGCACAGAGTCCTCCCTGCCAGGGCCTTCTCACTAAATCAGTACCCTTGGCAGATCTACCCTTGCCTCCAAGGTCTTCTGACTAAATCAGTACCCCCTAGCAGATCAACCTGTTGAAATGCTGATTTTTAATCATTGCCGGTTGGATGAGTAATGATGGGCATTTCCTGGACATACTTATTAATCATGCCTGTTAGTAATAAACCGCCCTGACACTCGGTCAGGTTTGTGAAATAAAAGTAAGACAGGGTTGTGGGTGAACTTGTAGATCTGCATTGTTTTAATGTTATGCAATAACCACATCATGTGCGAATAATCACCATACATAGTAAAAATGTGGATATATACAGACAATCGCCACATAACAATGCAAACTCCCAATGCAAACTCCCTGATCTACAAGTAAGACTACCTACTAACTAACATCTACACAATACATTTATACAATAATTAACTACAAACATAAGTAAAACAGTTAATAGGGATGGTTGGTGGGAGCTTAAAATTAACCGGTTAAAAACATAGTAACGCTGTCGATGGCCATCGACGAATTTATTAGAACGGCGGTTGCTGAAGCAAGAGGCCGATTTGCCGCCAAACACCCGTTTAAATAGGACCGTGCCTACAGCTGATTGGCTGCTGGCCCTGGCTTTGCATGATTAGGCGTGGACATACTTTTTAAAGTTTAGCATGAGCATGGGATAAACTGATAAATTTATCCATGTTTCTTGGCCGATCTACCAGGAGTACTGTAGTCCTACTACTATTACTACCTCTGGCTAGCGAGTGGAATGCAAGCCCGAATTTCAGATTTGTTCATGGGATGACTGTGGAGTGTTTGGTGGGAATTTCAAGTAAATCTGAGACTGAAATGCATAGGGGCATGTGATGATTTGAGATAGATTGACCCAATAGGGCAAGTGATATAAGTGATATAAGTGATATAAGTGATATAAGTGATATAAGTGATATAAGTGATATAAGTGTTACACTTCTTCTTGCCCGTTTTTACACCAGTTTTACAGTTATGTAATGTAGTAATAACATCACTACTTCTATTATGTATGTCTATTGTTGAAATAAAGATCTATCCAAGTGCATGCATGTATGTGTAGAAGAAGCAGTGCACATGTACTGCAGACATGTAGAGATCTCAATGACGAGAGAGAACTTCAAATAAACCCCAGAATCTTGTTGAATGATAACTATGAGAATAACAAGTAATGGAACTGATTGAAGAAGTTGTAGTGACACGGCTGATATTTTAACCCCTCAACTACTGCTGATAAGTATGTATATTAGAATAATCAGTTCTACTGCACTGTGACAGGACAGCGGTCACCTAGAGCTATGAACAGAACTATGGCCTGTATTTTTACATGTTATCCATGTGTGAAAAATATCCTATAACCACATGATGGTGTAATATGATAATATAATATTTTACATTTTAGTGGTTAAAATAATGAGTAATTGAAATAACAAACATATCCTTTTGCTATAGAAATTACAGACAACATGCTTTGTAGGGTCCTGGGTCCCCAGTCTACTCTCATCTCATCTGACCTACCACCCAAATTACAAGGTATACCACAGTTAGTGTACACAATGAGACATGTGGTTGCCTCACTTTGTAGGTACTCCATGTAACAACCATCAACATGTGTCACCTTGTAACAACCATCAACATGTGTCACCTTGTAACAACCATCAACATGTGTCACCTTGTAACAACCATCAACATGTGTCACCTTGTAACAACCATCAACATGTGTCACCATGTAACAACCATCAACATGTGTCACCTTGGACAACAGCCCTTCTGGACAATTGCACCATCACATACAAAATACTCAAAATATTTTACAATGATATTTATTATAGGGTAATTGACGATTTTGAAAAGCCATCAGACCTGGAATTTGAACTGTCAATCACACATCCCAGACATATGGGATCAGACAAGCCATGATACTTGCAGTAGACCTACTGGCATTTATAGTTTAGCTTTAGGGTTCAGCCTACTGTTACATTTCCCATTGACGACCATGTTAACGTTTTGCACGATTATAAGAAAACGGGACCCTCAAAAATTCTGAAACTTCTTACCTGCCATTGCTATCATCTCATTGACATGCTGATCGACTTTAGTCAGTCTCGTTCTTCTAACTACACTGCCAACATGTTCTACCAGCAAACTTGCCAATGTGTCTGCTCAAATGCAGTTATGTCAGATGATATGATTTTATTAAATTACACATATCTAAAATGACTGTGCCCTACATTCATCTGTGACACACCAGGAAGTCTAACTGAGGCATGATCCCTTTAGATGCAGTGTAGACTGGATATCAGAAAGTACTCATTCTCACAACGGACAACAAATTAATGGAACAAATTATCTACAGATTGATATAGATTCTCACAAGGGTGGGTTACACATAGATGACAAATTTTTGTATTCTTGATAAGCCAATGGTTTCCTTGTCCACTTTATTTGTCATCTTGGTATTTTGCCCTGGATGGCAATATTGTTCAATCTTGCTAAATCTCATTAAATATCGTGAAAATGCCAGTACACCAATTGGGGTATAATGTAGTCAAGATGGGTGTAGACCAACTGGGGTTATAACTGGGGTTATAACTGGGGTTATAACTGGGGTTATAACTGGGGTTATAACTGGGGTTATAACTGGGGTTATAACTGGGGTTATAACTGGGGTTATACTGCTTGTTATTTGAGAATGAAACCAATAGAGACAACAAGCAGCCAACCCACTAACTGACCCTGACTGCTCCAACCACAGAGCCAGTGATAGCCACAAGTCCTTGATGACCAGATACAGCCAGGATACCTCTGGGTGATAAATAAACATCACATTGGCCCATGGGATGCCCTGCACTGACCTGGTCTAGTGCTAATATACAGTCATGCATACTAAACAAATTGACCTGCATTTACTAAATTCATACTATGCAGTACAATATCCACATAAACCATTAAGAATGCTACTAAGGTCAATGTGGTGGAGCCTGAGGGGTGTGGTTTGTATTGGTCAACACTGACATAAATATTGGTGCATGGACAATTGCTCACCAGATATAATAATGCTTACTGGACAATTGCATATATTTTATGTTCTCAAATCCAACCAGTATAAAAATAGTATAATATATATATATATATATATATATATATATATATATATATATATATATATATATATATATATATATATATATATGTATATGTGTACGTATACATATACGTACACATATATATATATATATATATATATATATATATATATATATATATATATATATTCTAACATCATGTTATATAGTATAAACTATATCTATTCTAACATCTTGACCAGCCAAATGTGTCTTAAAATATACTTTGATCGCTATCTGTTAATCTGAATGTTTCAGGATGAATAACATGTTTACATTGCATGTGGAAGGATGTAATGTTAATGATAATTGATACAGCCACTACATGATCCTGTGAATACCTGACCTTAATAAACTTTGTCCACAGGTGTTGGACGTTGTTGACAGCTGTTCTTGAATGCACTAAGAAGCGAGGTTGATATTTATAAATAGATAACAGCCAAATTATGGTAAGAAAGTCATGGTTGATTAAAGCACATTTGGTTGGTCAAGCTGTTAGAATAGATATAGTTTATACTATATACGATGATGCTAGAATAGATATATAAGTTCACTCAGTTGTATAAATGAGTACCTGGCTATAGACAGCGATGGACACATATAAAATAATAGTCTTTACACACTACACTAGTTGCAGCATAGCTGAAGACGACTTGGTAACGGAATGAACAGGTCTGCCAGGGGGTGAAGTGTAAAACACTTTGACTGGATACTGCACAGTATAATTTATGTTACCTTTACCTTTTACTTTACATGAAAAGGTACTGTAATTAATTGTAATTGTTGTTAGTGTTTCAATGACAACAAATTACAATTATAGCATAATTTCAAAACCAGAATCAACTACAAATACAGCATCTGCCTGTACATCAACCACTGTTACATCTGCCTGTAGATCAACCACTGTTACATCTGCCTGTACATCAACCACTGTTACATATGCCTGTACATCAACCACTGTTACATCTGCCTGTACATCAACCACTGTTACATCTGCCTGTACATCAACCACTGTTACATCTGCCTGTAGATCAACCACTGTTACATCTGCCTGTACATCAACCACTGTTACATCTGCCTGTACACCAACCACTGTTACATCTGCCTGTACACCAACCACTGTTACATCTGCCTGTAGATCAACCACTGTTACATCTGCCTGTACATCAACCACTGTTACATCTGCCTGTACACCAACCACTGTTACATCTGCCTGTACATCAACCACTGTTACATCTGCCTGTAGATCAACCACTGTTACATCTGCCTGTACATCAACCACTGTTACACCTGCCTGTACATCAACCACTGTTACATCTGCCTGTACATCAACCACAATTACATAACTGGATCCAGACCTGGCTGATGACAAAATGGTTCAAATAGTTGTTACTTATCTCTCAGTGTGCACTTTGCATTAGTTGGTTGGGTGTTCTACAGGGCGTGGCTACAGCGAACTAATATGGTTGGGTGTTCTACATGGCGTGGCTTCAGCGAACTAATATGGTTGGGTGTTCTACAGGGCGTGACTACAGCGAACTAATATGGCAAAGGGAGTTTTTGTCCAGTGATTTGTCTTACATGAATGCATAAAACAGATGTTTATTTTGTTCAGGCTGCAGTACTGTGCATTCATGGAAGAAGAAGTAATTTAGCAGAAGAGATTTCTCATCTACAGGGGTTTACCAGGAATACTTCAAGTGTTCTGAAACAGACCTCTTTATTTGACACTTTTAGTTTATACTAAATGATAGTAATTCTAAACACATCCCTTTATTTAGACTGACAGAAGATGAAGATGATAAAGCCACATGGGTCATATGACAAATAAAAACAGTAGAGCAGGCGGACTATCTAATTACTTGGCTGCCTTCCATTGCTAACAGCATGAACTGGATCAAAGGCTTGCCTTGGACATGAAATGGCAAGTCAATGACTGACCAAGGTTTCCTTCCAAAGCTACATAAGACTCCCATCTCAAACCATTTAGCCCATCATGAATCAGGTTTGTTCTTGTTCAAATCTGTAGTGTGTGAATAGTTTAATTAAGTAATCTGTAGAGTGTGAATAGTTTAATTAAGTAATCTGTAGAGTGTGAATAGTTTAATTAAGTAACATGTAGAGTGTGAATAGTTTAATTAAGTAATCTGTATAATTTGAATAGTTTAATTAAGTAATCTGTAGTGTGTGAATAGTTTAATTAAGTAATCTGTAGTGTGTGAATAGTTTAATTAAGTAATCTGTAGAGTGTGAATAGTTTAAGTAACATGTGGAGTTTGTCTAATACAAGAGGGCGCACTTTCATTAAAATCATCGAAAGAATCGACTTTAATCATTAGATCGGGTAGATTGTGAAAGTAGGAATAGCGTGATGTCATAGTATATAGAGCAGGACAACTTTTGCACCTTTTTGCAGAATTTTGACCAGATCCAATAAAAAATAACTTAATAATTTGTCTGATGACTTCAGCAAAAACTAAATAACACATTTGTACAAAGGAGTTAGCATGTCACAGTGGACACAAAGTAGGCATGTCACAGTGGACACAAGGTAGGCGTGTCACAGTGGACACAAAGTAGGCATGTCACAGTGGACACAAAGTAGGCATGTCACAGTGGACACAAAGTAGGCATGTCACAGCAGACACATGATAGGCATGTCACAGCAGACACAAGGTAGGCATGTCACAGCAGACACATGATAGGCATGTCACAGTGGACACAAGATAGGCATGTCACAGCAGACACATGATAGGCATGTCACAGCGGACACAAGGTAGGCATGTCACAGTGGACACAAAGTAGGCATGTCACAGCAGACACATGATAGGCATGTCACAGCAGACACAAGGTAGGCATGTCACAGCAGACACATGATAGGCATGTCACAGTGGACACAAGATAGGCATGTCACAGCAGACACATGATAGGCATGTCACAGCGGACACAAGGTAGGCATGTCACAGCAGACACATGATAGGCATGTCACAGTGGATACAAGGTAGGCATGTCACAGTGGACACAAAGTAGGCATGTCACAGTGGACACAAAGTAGGCATGTCACAGCGGACACAAGGTAGGCATGTCAAAGCAGACACATGATAGGCATGTCACAGTGGACACAAGGTAGGCATGTCACAGCAGACACATGATAGGCATGTCACAGTGGACACAAGGTAGGCATGTCACAGCAGACACATGATAGGCATGTCACAGCGGACACAAGGTAGGCATGTCACAGCAGACACATGATAGGCATGTCACAGTGGATACAAGGTAGGCATGTCACAGTGGACACAAAGTAGGCATGTCACAGTGGACACAAAGTAGGCATGTCACAGTGGACACAAGATAGGCATGTCACAGCGGACACAAGATAGGCATGTCACAGCAGACAGAAGATTCGTATGTCACAGCGGACACAAGATAGGCATGTCACAGCGGACACAAGACAGGCATGTCACAGTGACACAAGATAGACATGTCAGTGGACACAAAACAGGCATGTCACGGTGGACACAAGATAGGCATGTCAAAGTGGATACAAGATAAGCTTGACTTTTACCAAATCAGTCAGCAAAAAATTTAATTGAGGAAGAAGATTAAACGAGTTGGCTTATCAACAATCCTACAGTTACTTCAGTTATGTGTGGCATGCTCTTGGCCGACTTTTGCATATTCTGTTTTTAAATATATTTACACTGCCTGACTTATACTGTGTCATCTGATAAATTGTTCCTGTTATTGACCTCTACGAGAAGACATATTGTTCACATCTAATGTACCCCTTGTTCTTTACTATGACTACCACTTGTCCTCCTTGTTCTTTACTATGACTACCACTTGTCCTCCTTGTTCTTTACTATGACTACCACTTGTCCACCTATGCTATGTTTGCAGAACGGGTTCACACTGACTAAGTTCAAGACTATCATAAAACACATCTTTTCAAACTTGTTTCCACTGAGGAATACAGCAACTGTGAATGAGGACACTTGTATGAACGGGTATCTTATTGAGATTTATTTATAATTTTTTTATTTATTAATATTATACTTAATTTATTTTAATATGTGTGTGTGTGTGTGTGTGTGTGTGTGTGTGTGTGTGTGTGTGTGTGTTAGTGCCATGCAGGGGCCTATAATTGGTGCCCAAGACCGACCTGCAATTAGCAGTTAGAATCCAGACCCAGCCTAGACCCGCATAAATTCGTCAAGCCCAGCCCAGCCCTGCAAACTAGAATTTAGGCCCAGGTCCGGCCCATTAATGTTTGGCCCAGGCCCGGCCTGCATGTTTTAGGCCCAGGCCCGGCCCATAACCGTGGGCCAAAGATGGGTAAGCCCGCAGCTTGCAAGCCCGCTAAATTTAAAAAAGATAAACCTATTATCTTATAATAAAAACAAAACATAAATAAACTGTAATACATGTGTTGGGTGTGTGTGTGTGCGTGGCTGCGTGCGTGCGCAGGCGTGCATGTATATACACACACACACACACACACACACACACACACACACACACACACACACACACACACACACACACACACACACACACACATATAATTTATGAATGTTATGATTGCATGTCTATTTTAACATAACCGTACAGGCCTATGAACTGGCTGGTCCTAGATACATGGCACATATTTTAGTCAAAATAATAATAACTTAAGGATTAAATATAATAAATTAAATATAAAGCATCAGTCCAATTTCATCTTCTTAGTCAGATCTAGCTCTAGTGTTTTCAGTCCTAATTTTTATGCATCCTTAATGGCTAAGGTGTCTCAGTTCTCAGATCAGTGTAGTCTCTCTATTGTTTTGTATCCATTGTAACTAATCCATATCCTTCTTAAGGTCTCTGGACAGAGCTGACATTCCGCATTCTGACCAAACCTCCAGGGTTAAAACAACCATGGTAAAAGTACACAGGTGATAAACTACTGGCTTAATTTAAAATTAGCATAAATTTAATACATTCCCATTCCCAATGGGGTCAGTTAGAGCCCGGAACTGTCAAATGAAGGAACCTGGATTCAAGCCCATCTACTGCTGTTTCTAAGCTTGTGTGACTGTGTTCTCTCCACTTTGCCTGTGTCATTTAGAAGAGACCAAAAGCTGTTGGTCACTTCTACATAATGTCTATGCCAGGGGAAGCAAAGGGTCCCACAAAGGGTCCCACACAGGGGGTAAATGTGTAAGCATGTGAGTCACGACAGAAGTGTTCGTGATGTGGCTTGGTAAATATTTCCAAAAAGCAGAAAAAACTGGCAGAAACTCCACAAACATGGACAAAAAGCAGAAAAAAACTTACATATCACAAGGTTTATATATATATATATATATATATATATATATATATATATATATATACATAATGGAAATAGTATTCATTCATTAAAAAACAATGAATACGTCTTTATTTTGGCAGGACAGTTTATAAAAACTGACAAAACTATGTTTTGCTGGTTTTCACCATTTGGCCAGCACATGTTTTTGCCAGGGCAGTCTTTACCACACGGTGGCAACAAACTACCAACCATGGAAAAAAAGAAGAGTTTTAATGTCTACGCAACACAGAAGACAAACTTACAAGCTACTAGCTGCATCAAACCCAATTTCTTTTGAAAGTTTTAAGAATATTGTAACGTAAACAGAAATGGCTGTTTTGAGTGGAAACTGAGGTTGTTTCCATCTATATGTCTGCACCTGACTTAATCCCTGACTCTCTCTGTACATCACCTCTGACCCATCATTTACCTGTCAGCATCAACACCTGGCAGGCTGCTTGATACCAGGCTGCTTGTTTACATGCACAGGTGATAGGTTAGTCTTATCTAATCTCTCACAGGATCCACATGTCTGGGGATGATGTGTTAACTTCTTTCTAATGTGGCTACTTCATCCATTTCCATGTTCTGTACTTCAGGTTCCAGATAAATTTTTTTCCCCTCCGCTGCTTCATAGCTCAATCCCCTTTACTAGGGCAGTACTTCCTTCTGGAAGATGATGTACGTGTGGCCATGGTAAAGAGAGCAAACAGAAAATACAAGAAGCACTGGAAGAGTGGAAGGAGGTGTTTAAGAAACAAGGACTGAGGATGAGCCTGGCGAAGACAGAAGTGATGTGGGTTGGATACCAGAGAGAGGAGTTGAGCATCAGGTTGGGGGGCCAGATGATGAGGTGGAGGGCGGACTACCAAAGAGAGCAGAGATGGTGAAACAGTGAGGCAGTAGGAGAAAGGACCAGTCCACGATAATTATTCAGATCGGATGATTGCATTATGAGAGATGTGAGAAAGATACAGGAGAATAAAAAGAGGACGGGTTAGGCAGCTGAAAGGGAGCAGTGGAAAATGACAACCAAAGCAGTGCAGTGGTACAAGAACTAGTCGGCCTTACCTCTTTACAGGGAACAATGAGGAAGAAACTATACTTCTTTCTGGACTGTCTTTCCATTCCTATTACAGGTGTATTAGTAGCCCTACATTTCCCTGCATCTACATCCCAGTAGGACAACTGTGACAATATAATAGTAAGAATTACATAAACTCTTATTACACAACAGTCTATATCCACGGTGTATGACATGTTCTTAATTGATCTTTAATTAATTCAATTCAATAATTCATAAATGCAGGACCAAATAGAAAGTGCTGTCATATTTACTAGCTGGATGTATACCCTTAGAATGTGACATATACCCCAGTACCCCTGTAGCTAACCAAATGTAATATTAAGTACTCTGCCATACATGTTACACAATGTGCATTTGTCATCCACATGAGTGATACTGCACCTGGACCAGAGAAAACAACATGAACTTTAACCCCAACCCCTGCTGTAAATGAGTAATCCAACTGGGTAATCCAAGAGGGCAATTAGGGGGTAAACTTAAGTCTCTGTCCCACTGGCATCATGCCATTACATGCACACAGACTAATCCCATATTGCTTCCATTTCTAGCCCTGACTAATCCCCATATGACTTGTCTCACCGTAGCTGTATATATTATATATATATATATATATATATAATATATATGAAGCTGAATATATGTGTACTGACTGCCAATACTTTATGCATAAACATGCAGGCTCCCACCCAAAGCATTCTAACTGCAGAAGACAGATGAAGACTGGAGTCTAGAATAGATAAAAAAAAACAACCACATATAATTGACATATTCCTCCCGTTCCAGTGATTTTATCCCAATATGTCACCAACATTAGCATTTACATGGCACCAATTTCTGCATACCCATATAAAATGTTTAACGTGTGACATGGTACTTTCATAGCATTAGAGGGGCAAGATTTGTCATTTATCTTGTTTCTACTACAGAAAATTAATCAGCTAGCATAGGTATATGTAGTGTCATATGCATATCTGCATATATCTGGACCTCTGCCACATCCCCTCAGACCTTTTTGTATATGTGACGTCCCATGGGAAACCAGCATAATAGGAAATTACCTGAAACAGTACAGTTTAAAGATCATATATTCAAAGGTCAGATACAATTACTTGTTTTCACTCATTCTGGATAGAACTATATCCCCTTGTTCATATTCAGTCATGAAATTGTAAAAAGTTAGTTTAATTTAGTCATAACCCGGGGGATATACCTAAATTCCCGAAGGCACTTTCCGAAACCAGTTTGTGGATTTTTGCCGGTAGATGTCAGACCGTGTGACATAATTTTGGCCAAACAAGATTAAGATCACACAACATGTTCAGCAATGGCGATTCTGATGGTGCAACTGACATAAATTTATTGGTTCATTCCATACGTGTATGAGTCAACAACACGGTCACAGTCACAAAAACAAAGTTAGTAGCCGTCTAGCCGAAGCCTTCGGATGCATGCCGCAGTTAACAAATGCCCAGGATCAAAAACCTCAAAAATAACACAAATATAAATGTATTTACAATAGTGTTATTTTGGTAGTAAAATGCATATTTATAAAACTGTTTTTAAATTCCATGTTTAGTTTGTACAAGCTGGTAGACACAGTCGTCGAGTCTAGCCTAGCCATAGCCTAAGCTTGGAAGTTGGACCAGCAGCCTACTTCATCTTTGCGTTACTTGGTGGTTTGATTAGGAATATTGAAACGTGTGGGGAAATATGTGGACACTGTATGATTTTACTGCCAAAATATCTTGATATATACAATTTTTTAACAACTGTATCAATCTAACTTTTGAGTACAGCTGTCTCGCCTTTGCATCTGATTGCCCTTTGTGATTTTGTCATAGCACAGTGCGCAAAG
This sequence comes from Lamellibrachia columna, assembly GCA_963662155.1. Taxonomy (NCBI): domain Eukaryota; kingdom Metazoa; phylum Annelida; class Polychaeta; order Sabellida; family Siboglinidae; genus Lamellibrachia; species Lamellibrachia columna. The sequence continues at coordinate 43,749,195 of OY759274.1, forward strand.
TGCCTCTCGGTCTACACTAGCTATTATTTAAAATCTATATATGTTGCAGTGTTTTAATAGTGTTTCAAATAATGAAATTGATATCACACCCAAATTCATTGTATTTTGCCCCACTGCAACGTATAAGCTTTTAACGTAAGCAGATGTTCTGCATTGCTATGGTTCTGCGTTGCTATGGAATTATTTAAAATCTATATATGTTGCAGTGTTTTAATAGTGTTTCAAATAATGAAATTGATATCACACCCAAATTCATTGTTTTTTGCCCCACTGCAACGTATAAGCTTTTAACATAAGCAGATGTTCTGCATTGCTATGGTTCTGCGTTGCTATGGAATGACAATGTTTGTTGATGTTCATTTGGCTAGACTGAAGTCACATGCCGACTCATTACGGACATTGCCGAGCAAAATGTCAAATCGCTTGGGGCTTCTTTGCCATTAATATAATTTGTTTTTATTGAAGAGTAGCCAATTACATTATTTGTTAATGCATTCCAAACTACCATGGTATGCCATGGTATACCATGGTATTTTACCATGGCTTCCCTGTTTCAAAGCACCATGGATTACCATGGATTCCATGGTATATCATGGTATTTTACTGTGGTTTACCATGATTTACCATGGTTTACCTGTTTCAAAACACAATGGTATACCATGGCATATTTTCATAAGAGAAGCTGGGCAGTGATAAGCCCAGAAATCCAGAATTTCAGAAAGTGACTTGACCACTATAACACCTTTGAAATAGCCATAACTTGCAGTCACCCTAATTAACACTGAGCCAAAAATGGAGAAAAAGATTTATGTGAACTGTTTTAAATATGTGCAAAACAATTTAAGTAATACAATACATGTCAATTAGATGATAACTTGTTGTTAACATATTTATGTCCTATTTGACGCATGTCCTGCACCTTGGGCCAACCTCGGGACACTACTAAAAACAAGACTCTATAGGCTCTAGGCCTAGGCCATGGGTGTGGACATGGAACTATCATTTCCGGGTTGAAAGTGAAGAACTGCCCCTAAACTCTGCGAAGTATTGAATAATTCGCTTCAGCGGCAAACAGGAGCAGTAACGTTAACCAGGTGACAGACGATTGTTCAAGGTTGTCTCCGGACCTGTGTGTCAACGCCTGTGACTGTCACAGGCTTAGCCAAGAGTAGCGCGAAGGCTTACCTGGAGTTGACGTAGTCGTACAAAGTGTGTCAACCAGCAACCAGCAAGACGGCAGACGACAATCGCGCTGTCAACTCGTAGCAGCTCTTCCAGCAAACGTTAAACAGCTTTCTCCGTGCGCGTCCCTCCTCCCGGAATCTCTGGGGAACTACTAGGTGCTGTATCCGCCTCCAGTGGGCACGACCTCGATACCCCGCACTTGGATGAACGCACTTTTTGCTGTCACTGAAGTTTCTTCCAATGAACTCACTCCGCTGGGTGACCCGACCGCGACCAAGTGAGGCTACCAACTGCTGGGCATAGCGGGCGACTTCATGCGTTAACGTCTTGGCAGCAATCTCAGGGGCGTGGCAGTGGTATCGATTTCACACCTGTTTTTATTGGGGGGGGGGAGGGGTGGTGGTGCCAACCTTCAACTATTTCTTAGGACCAACCTCCCATTTACGAGAGGGTATGGCAGCTGGGACATGAACCTCCAATTTCCACTTGTTTTGGAGGCCAACCTCCATAATTTTAGGGTCAATCTCCCATGCACCTTCCACGTACGAGGGGGTGTGGAGGGGTCTTAACCTACCATGTATTTCCCACCCAGCTGTTTCTGAAGGACAATTCTAACTTAGAACCCCTAACTTAATAATACTATGTTGTAGAATTATGAAACTACAGTAGTACACACTTTCAAAAAGGAAGTTCAAAATACTATAAATAAGGTTTACGATTGCATTGCAAACCAAATGCACATATTGACATATATCTCCAGACATTTAACTTGCACTGCATTTATTTAATATCATAAGCCAAAAGAAATATTAAGTTTTGCATGCATGTCCCATTCAAAAAGCTTGTATAAACTGCAATATGTAATGAGTAGAATTGAAGATTTACCAGTGGCCATTTCGTTGCATATCCGATATCGACTGAGCGGTGTGTAAAATAATAGACAATAATTTTATAGAAATGCTGACCATAATCAATATCCAACTTCTTTGCCTCAAGTTTACTAGAAGGCTTAAATTATTAGAATGAATTGATAGGAATGGGGGTTTTTATTTTTATTTTTACCTGCTTAATTAAACCTACAGTGAAAGTTCGTGGAGGAATAGCTTTCGAACAACGAAGTACGTCGGTCTAGACTCTAGAGCCTCACGAAGCTCGCGCGTCACGCACTGTTGGCGTTGATTTATTATGACAGGACTCCTTCGACGTTAGCGGATCCGTGTTTAAAACGGGTGCCACTGGCTTGACGTTCAACTGATAACGCGGTACACTACATTCAATTCAGCATTTACTCATTGCCATGAAATAGCCGAGTGGTTTAGCAAAATACATCCCGCCAAACGGCCGAGACGCAGGTGCTGACATCTGCTGAACGCTAGCATGAATACCATGTTTTTTTTCCGTTTTTCATGCAGACGCCGCAGGGGTACCTCAGTTTACATAGCTAATATATATATATATATATATATATATATATATATATATATATATATATGTATAATGTGCATATGTTTAATGTGTGTGTGTGTGTGTGCGTGCGTGCGTGCGTGCGTGCGTGCGTGCGTGCGTGCGTGCGTGCGTGCGTGCGTGCGTGCGTGCGTGTAATAATATATATATATATATATGGACATGTTAAAAGTACATAGTATGATAGTTTTTATCGTAAAATCATGTTTTACAGTATAAACTATGCCTGTTCTAGCATTTTGACTGCTCAAATGTGTTTTAATTAACCACAATGTGTTAATATAATTTGACCGTTATTTGATTAATTTGAATGTTTTGACCTGAATATCATGTTTACATTGCATGCTGAACAGCAACGTTGATATTTGTAAACAGATAACGGTCAACTTATATTTAAAAATTTGGGTTCATTCTAACACATTTGGGCAGTCAAGATGTTAAAATACAGATAAACCTCTGTAGTTTACACTATAAAACATGATTTGACAATAACAACAATCAGTTTATGTACCTTAAACATTTCAAGTGTCGTAGACAAAATAATATTACATACAGTGTAATTACGTTAATGTACAAAACAAGTATAATTGGTGAATTTGATCCAACTGCAAATATATAATGCTGTTTGACCTAGTTCAAAAGGATTTCCATGCATGTTATTAGATGTCTGCGACGGAGACCATTTACATGATCTAGTATAATACGGGATGTGTATGTATGAGATAGCAAGCAATGAAAACGAGAAAATTGCTTACATACTAAATAATTAAATTGCTTAGTGCATTATGTACAATATGGCAATGCCTGAGAGTATGGGTACATTTGTATTTAAAAAAAAAATTACAGACTGGTTGTATACAGAGATTATATTTAGTATCTAGTGAAAATGTTATTGGTTTTTCACCTAGTAAATGAATTATCAAAATATCAACTCAATCTTCCGCACTTTTAATGTTCCTGGATGACTTAAACTACAAGGAAATTTCACAGCTGTCTTTGCGAATGTGTAAATCTATCTTGCCTGGTGTCAACTGTGACATACATATCTCATTGCAACAATGATTCAATAATATTTTTTTATTTTCTACACAGCAGACTTGCAGGGTCATATATATCAGGTATACAGTCTACAATTTATTAACTATTTTCTGCCAGAGCCACATTTGCTGTAGACGTTTTACAACTGTTCCCAGGTGGCTGACCTCACATAATGATCAGTTGCCCCTAAAAATGTTGTTGCATTTACAAAAATTTCTGCAGCTAAACTTAAGTCAACCTCTAAGTACTCATTGGAACGTGGCCCGGTCGGACTAACTAAGTTCTGCCTTAATAAGTTTGTCACTTGACTAGTTCACTACTTATTACTTCGTCCTAATTCAAGGTCTTAACTAACCTTGCTGTAGAGCAGAATAATACACTTATTTTTAGTTATTATGAATTACTAAACATACCATATCGCCAAACATGTACGAGTGTATACTATATATATATATGTATATATATAGTATACATAGACACAAACACGCATGTACATATGCGCACGCACACACCCACATTCATGCCAGTATTTAAATTTAAAGGGAAACAAGTCATGGTGTTCGGTCTATGCACATATAAAAGTTACATAAACATAACCATTTGTAACTGCAATTAAAAATATCACACCAGTGGTTTACTAGGAAAACCTTGTTGAACACACAGCATCTTTATTTCATGGGCTGCGCCATACAGTTAAACATAATCCTACGTCACTAGTGTTGTATATATTTGTATACACTTATTCTAATACTTGTCAATAGAATTTGGCCATGCTATTTGCACACAAACTCAACTTCTGTAACATATTCTGGCCTTTAACTAAGCTAGTCTTCTTTCTGGCAAAATGACACTTGTTTGAAACTTTGTGTAAGTTCTGTGTATGCTGGCCTCCCTTAATGTCACTTGTAGTCTAGGTTACCTCGATTTCATAGAACTGTGCATGCTCTGGTTAACATATCAACACTCAGTCATTCGGAGAAATGAACTGAATCTCCTACTTTTAGAACACATTCTGAGTAAACCACTGGCGTGATATCCTTGATTTTAGTTGCAAGTGGTTAGTTTTTATTATCTCTTAGGTGCATTGCTCCAAAACCATGACTTTTGTTTCGCTTTAATATTCCTGCCAAGCAGAAAACATGTCATAAACTGTTTACTTTTCAAGAGACAATTATTCAGAGAGACATACTGTGTCCATACCAACCCTGTAAATTTTCAATCACACATGCAGTGATTGATATCTGACTACCAACTGCCAAGGCCCTTACAGATGTACATTGACAATATAAAAAATGTCATCGACTAGTTCTTGTACAGCCTAAATAAACCCTTAAATAACATATAACACATAGTACAAGCTTCACTATCTCAGACATATATATATATATATATTATATATATATAATATGCATGTCACACTGCATTGAGTCTGTATAGGAAAACATCTGCATTACAAATCAACAGAGTAACAATTATCAGAACTCGGCATGTACATACATTTCACGTGCAATTCCTTAATAATAAAGAATCTGACTCGGTTTAGCAGCAGAAAATACAAAATCTTTCTCGTTCTTAATGTTAGCCACATATCTGTACAAAAGAATTGGATGAACGAGAAAGTATACATCATATCAAAAAATCTCGCTGACAAATCCACGTAGACATAGCATAGATAGGTACATCATAGATAATATTATATTTCTTAATACTCCACAATAAGCATATAAAATTCTTCAATATAATGTGCTTGATGAAGATAAAATCTGCACAGAATAGATGTTTAATATATAAGGTGTTAACTGGCAGTGTTGTAAGCAAAACTCAACAGTTGCTCGCTGTTCCTAGTCAAAGACCATGTCATCAGCGAACAAGTCCTCATAGAAACTATTATAAAGACAACAACCTACGCTAAAGCTGCACCACTGGTCAGACATACCTTGACCATGTCTTACAACTTGTTTATTTACACTGCCCACATGCTCACTAGATGCTCTAATCAGTTTTGAACTGTCCAGTTTTCACCGCAATTTGTTCTTTTTAATTTTTTTTTTACATATTGAGCATGTGAGCAATTCAAATAAATCTGCTGATCAAGTCAACAGTATCAAAAATGGCAGAACCAATTGTGACTGCAAATTGTCAACAAATCCTTTGCGTATCCAACAACAGATACTTTAATATAAATGTCAGCCATGTTTTTGTTACTTGCCACCAGTGGTGACACAAGGACAGTCTAATAAACTTGTGCTGCCTATTACTTGACCACATACTGTGTTAAAGTAATCATCTTCACGTGGCTGAACTCTACATCATAACTTCACTCAACATGAAGTGTGCGCATCTGCTGTATGGTGGCAGCACTGCTCCAGCTGTTTGTGATGATCAACATCTTACCTATTACAAACCTGCAACCATAGAATGATCACTAGGTGGCAGCACTGCCAGAAGTGGCTGATCACTGTGACAGCACCATCAACTGTTCACTGATCACTATATGGCAGCACCATCATCAGTCACTAGGTGGCCGCACTTCCAGCAGTCGCTGGTTGTAAGGTGGCAGCACTGTCAGCAGTCACTAGGTGTCAGCACTGTCAGCAGTCGCTGGTTGTGAGGAGATGGTGGATGGGTGGCTGGAAGCACCGAACGTGTTCCACAGGGAGGTTGTCTGCGTCGCTTGACTTCAGGTACTTGTTGAGCACCGCAAAGATCTGATTGTTGAGGATCTGGAACTTGCGGATCCGGTCGACCATCTTCTTGAGAGGCTGAATAACCAATATGAAGGACGTGACAGTCAGCAAACACTATGACAACAGGACACATCACAGCAGTAGGTGTATATAATCTTTCTACTTGGCCCAGCAGATTAAATTCTAGATTGGCCCAGCAGATTAAAAAAACTGTCATTTAAGGAGGTAAAAAAAAAATACATCAATCATTAAAACAAATGAAAGACCAGTCAATGACATCCAGATGTTGACAAATACATACGACAGAATCGTGATCACTAACATTACCAGACAAGGCACGTGTAGAAGAATGCCAGGCTTGAACTTCTGCCACCAGGATACGCTCAGTACACCGTTGTTGCACTGGCACATGATATATTTAGCCCAGACTTGTTCTACTGACATGACATATTTAGCCTACTCAGCATCTTCCCACCCCAGTCACCCTACCCTTGTTCTACCCTGCCCCACTCACCATGCCTTTACACAATTCGTCCTTCTGATCGACCCTGTTCACCCTCAGGAGGTGGTAGGCAAAGTCAAGGGCTTCGAATCGTCGCTGCTGTCCCAGGAGCACAATGAGGGAGCAGCCCGCCCAGTTGAGACCCTCGCCAAACAGCTGTCTGTAATGGTCACACATGGGACATACGTGACGGGTCAGACATCAAGGTATACATCATGGACAGTGATGTATTTGGGGGGGCTACCCTTAATTTTTAGATTTTTTTGTATGTAACCTGTAGCACTGCTACATAATAGCATGATAAAGTAATAAGTGACTAAGCTTATATATAATAACCTCTAGCACTGCTACATAATAGCATGATAAAGTAATAAGTGACTAAGCTTATATATAATAACCTCTAGCACTGCTACATAATAGCATGATAAAGTAATAAGTGACTAAGCTTATATATAATAACCTCTAGCACTGCTACATAATAGCATGATAAAGTAATAAGTGACTAAGCTTATATATAATAACCTCTAGCACTGCTACATAATAGCATGATAAAGTAATAAGTGACTAAGCTTATATATAATAACCTCTAGCACTGCTACATAATAGCATGATAAAGTAATAAGTGACTAAGCTTATATATAATAACCTCTAGCACTGCTACATAATAGCATGATAAAGTAATAAGTGACTAAGCTTATATATAATAACCTCTAGCACTGCTACATAATAGCATGATAAAGTAATAAGTGACTAAGCTTATATATAATAACCTCTAGCACTGCTACATAATAGCATGATAAAGTAATAAGTGACTAAGCTTATATATAATAACCTCTAGCACTGCTACATAATAGCATGATAAAGTAATAAGTGACTAAGCTTATATATAATATAAAACGATGATATATATATATATATATATATATATATATATATCATGTCATTGTTACCGCGATATCACAATATTACACTGCATAATCATCATCTAGTAGTGAGGAGGACTGATCCCATAAAATCTGTTCATGATATGTTTCCATGGGTGTCTGTCTTTCTGTCTTGCATAACTTTTTCAAGTACAGGAACTGTTATCGTGAATTCCGCACTCTACAACAATGATACATTATTATTATTATTACTGCAGTGCTACTTTGTTACTCACTCGACCGTGAACTCGTTCTCGCCCACTGGCATGCAGTAGACGAACTGTATAGCGCTCCACAGTCGGTGGAACTCTGTGCACTCGTCAATGTTCATGACCCCGTTGCTAGGCACACTGCCATGCCACGTTGGGTCGTCAAGGTACGTCTTGAACCGCGTCAACACAATCTCGAACATCGAGAGACCACAGCAGAGGCGCTCCCTGGTGAGCAGATCACCCTCCCCAGCGATGTCAGCTTGCTGTAATCGGAAAGCGTTGGGGATGGGTTAGTTAGCTGATCGTGTTAAAGGAATGTACAACGATGTTCATTGGTTAACTCATACGAAGCTAGTTGGGGTTTCATATATTTAAATTCCCCAATTCTTGGATGTTTTTTCTCTAAATAATTATACTTCATGTTTTCATCTTTACTACTGTAGTATATTTTAATGTCAGAAATAATTTGTTATTGCCATAAATCAATCTTTATATATAAAACTGGCTTATTTGATTTCATCTTCAGTTCATGTATTTTCTAAAATATTAAGACACAAAAGATCGCAATAGTAACACGTTTTGTATATATATTATTTTAAACAACCGAGATGTTAAAAATCTAATAAATTCAGTGTCGCAATATTCCATAAAATAGCTTTCAGTTAACCAATAAAAATCGTTGTCTATTCCCTTTAAATTGCCTTGTGAATATGTATACATTGTTGAACCAAATCAGAATTGACATGTTTTAAATGTACAAAATCTAATCGTTTTTTAATATTAAATCATATACAATATGAACTAGATCTAATCCACCAGCTCGGCTGCCCAAATGTGTTTGAATAAATTTTTTTTTTCATTATCATTTCACTGGTCTATCTAATTTTAACGCTTTGTTCCAAATGTCATGTTTACATTGCATGTGGAAGGAATGTAATTTAGCTATAGGTATCCATCAACATATATCCTGTCATCTACTCAAAGATATGTAACTGTTAAAATGTTAACTGCATTAATGTCTATATTGATTTTAACATTGTTTCATTAATTTATAAGTGTTGCGATGTGGCAATGAATGATCCATGTGGCTAGATTGACGGCACAGAAATTGTGATGTATGCTAATAAACACTAAAGATAACCAAGAGACAGTGAGTTACCTGCATGGTGCCGAGCTTGGAGATGACAGGCACTATCTGTAGTGCGGCGTACTTCGCCTCCAACTTCTTCATCATCAACTTGAGTTCATGTTCTCGCTCCTTCCTATTGTCACCATCTGTCAAACAGCATCACTGTGTCATCATAGTCTACTAATGTCAAAAATGATATGGTTCTCATAGGCAAGGCACTAACAAATGTGACACTGGATAACACGTGATGGATGAAAGAGTATATATCAACAGAGATTTAACTGTACAAAGTCTGCTTGTTTTTATCATAAAATCATGTTATATAGTATAAACTATATCTAACCTAACATCATGTTATATAGTATAAACTATATCTATCCTAACATTACATTATATAGCATAAACCATATAGATATATATATCCTAACATCATGTTATATAGCATAAACTATATCTATTCTAACATCACTTTATATAGTATAAACAATATCTATCCTAACACCATGTTATATAGTATAAGCTATATCTATTCTAACATCATCTTATATAGTATAAACTATATATATGTATATCCTAACATCATATCAGTGATGCACAATGGGCATGGACATCAGACATAGACCGACTAAACTTGAAAATGTCCTATCGATGTGATCAGGTCATTTGTCCGACAAAATTATCGTCGGAGCGACATCATTATCATTGCGGACACTGAGAACAACTTTTACCGAACTCCGCAGTTCGTTCGCTAGTTCGGCTTCTCGCTATTTAGTTGCATTAGCAGTTCATGCTAATAGACATTTTTAAAACGCAAAGTACCTTGGTTATTAAGCATTAGGGGTGCTGTTTTACAAACTTTTTTTAAATTTACTAGCCACTACGGGCGTTGCTAGTGCCAAAACTGTCCAACAAAGGGGGCTCCATTAGTGCGGTCACTATGCACCAGGTGGCATGCTCAAAATACTTCGGTTACTAGGCACTTTCAAGATGTTTTGACTTAAGTTCTTCGGTATACCAGTTCTTCTATTGATTTTGGTTATGCGATCTCAGCCAGTCTAGATCTTGCTTGTTTCAAATACGCTTGCTGACTTCCTGCAGATCTTTGTCGAGGGCAGTTGGGAGTGTTGTTCTTGGACGGCCAGCAATATCAGCAGATGTAAAATATTGGTCTATGGGCAGCTGTGCAGGGGATTCACGTGACATGCGAAGCACATGTCTAAATACATGCGCACGTGCGTGTGCGTGTTTAGACATGTGCTTCGCATGCATGCACGCACACACACACACTAATCATTAGGGGCGCTGTTTTACGAATTTTTTTAATTAATATCTTGGTATTCAATTTTTGGTTCCTCTCTGTTTTAGTATCTAATTCGTTACCAATGCGCCAAGTCATTAAAAGTGGTGCTCATTGCAATGAAGAATAAAACATTTTCATATAATAAGTGCAAAACTTTTCATTTTTATTAGTATTGTTCTTTATAACTACACTGAATTGAAGGCTGTATGCTGAACTACTTACTACTAATCCTCATGTCTCAAAGTGCAACCAAAATCAATGAGCATCTTTCATGGTAGAATATCCTATTGTTTTTGTGGAGTCAGGACATTGTGTCCTTTTGATTTCAGAGGTTCAGGACATTTTGTCCTATCTCTTGTTTTCAGTGTGCATCACTGTCATGTTATATAGTATAAACTATATCTATCCTAACATCATGTTATATAGTATAAACTATATCTATCCTAACATCATGTTATATAGTATAAACTATATCTATCCTAACATCATGTTATATAGTATAAACTATATCTATCCTAACATTGTTTTATATAGTATAAACTATATATATCCTAACATCATGTTATATAGTATAAACTATATCTATCCTAACATCATGTTATATAGTATAAACTATATCTATCCTAACATTGTTTTATATAGTATAAACTATATCCTAACATTGTTTTATATAGTATAAACTATATATATCCTAACATCATGTTATATAGTATAAACTATATCTATCCTAACATCATGTTATATAGTATAAACTATATCTATCCTAACATTGTTTTATATAGTATAAACTATATATATCCTAACATTGTTTTATATAGTATAAACTATATCTATCCTAACATTGTTTTATATAGTATAAACTATATCTATCCTAACATTGTTTTATATAGTATAAACTATATCTATCCTAACATTGTTTTATATAGTATAAACTATATCTATCCTAACATTGTTTTATATAGTATAAACTATATCTATCCTAACATTGTTTTATATAGTATAAACTATATATATCCTAAGATCTTGACTGCCCGTTTAATGAACCACTTTACCACACCCTGTAACGTCTATTAAGACAACTATTTAGGAGATGTTAGACATCATATAAACTTTGTACCACAAAGGAGATGTTAGACAGCATGTAAATGTCGTACCACAGCCTGGATAAAGGCCTCATATGTCAATTGGAACTGAGATACTCACCTTTAAGTGGGATGAAGGGTTTAGGAATGATGTTCTGAAAGGGTGCAGCATGCTTCAAATCACACACTTCCTCTTGTGACTGTCGACAAAAAACAACATCTCCATGTCAAGCTGCTTCAATATTCAAGGCTGGAGGTTTGGAGTTTGAAATATTTGGTGATAAAGTGTTTCGCAACCATTAAAGGTTGGTGATTCTTTAAAGGTAATGACAACACAAAATTTTTGCATTGCAAATTGTAAATATTTTCGTTTTAGTATTTATAAAAAAAAGGAACATTACCCTCTTCTATTTTTTTTTTTACAAAACCTCTCCCTGGAGGCGTGGCAGCTTACTCACCAGACTCTGTTCTATGAGAAGACAAAAGAGGATGGCATTTCCAATCTCACGGAAACTCTGGAACACCTCAGTTCGCAGATCTGGATACTGAACCATGTCGTTGAGCTGCGCGTGGTAGTACCCGAGCACACCTACAGGGGCAGCACATGTGTCACATGAAAGTTGGCTAATTCATAGGATTTATTCCATTTTGTTTTTTTCTGCAGAGAGAGGTGGTGGACTAATTAAATATAACATGTAATAAAAAAAAAATTAAAACACTCAATATAGCTAAATCCAATTATTTTACCTAAAATGTCATTAACATGTTAAATTATAAGGAACTTCAGCAAGGATTAATATACAGTATGCCAGAATAACTCACCAGGTGAGCCATAGTCGTATCTCAGCAGCTTGCATGACTTAGGCATCACTTTCATAAGGGTTCTCACGTATTGCAGTACAGTGCCCTGGAGCTGTTGCAGCAGACACACCACCATTAGCAAATTACATGCTTCTTGGTTTTGTTTAAAAACACTAACTACAGTGTAAATAATTAAATATTTTTTGATAAATCAACAAGTTAATTAAACATAGGAGAACAATTTGCTACATCTACTACAAGAAATTACTTCAACTCACCAGATTTTTTCCTATCTTTAGAAGCTCTTCTATCACCACGGCGATGCCCTGGTATCCTAGCAACCGTGTTATTGAGCGGAAATGTGGAGCACCAACGAAATTGCTGTAGAGACTGTGAATGGCACTAAATGACATACTTAGTGCCTGGAAAACAATACAAACAGTATGAAGTTAATTTGCATTTAAACTGCAGTTAGTAAATAATAAGCACAAATATAATAAGAATCAGTTGACATCCTTGAATGGGTTGACATTCTGATTTCTTGGAATGACCCATTTTAGAAAAAGAATGAGGGTAACTGTCAGAACAGACATTTTCTGGATACCTTCCACTCTATAATTTCTGTACATTATATTATAATTGTAAATATTTTGGCCATATTAAGAGGCATGATGGATTGGAAAAACAATACTGGAGGGAAGAGTGGTAGGGAAAGAAACAAAGGCAAGCCGCGACAAAGATAGGAGACGATGTCTTTGGAACAGTGACAGCGCCTGGTAGCACAGCTGTAGAAAGACATTGGTTTCGCAAAGAGATTTGGGCAGGGACGTACAAAACAGGATATGCACACTGATAATAGTTTAACTTGGCATGGATGTGTTACCTTGGTTCCCCACTGGTACTGGTAGGACGTGCTGGCTATCTTGTCCCGATGGATCTGGGGGGTGAACGAGATGGCTGTCTTCACAAACCTACAACCAAAAACACAGATCATTCACAGCCTCATCATCCATAGTATTACATTTCAGTGATCGAACAGTTTATCTCCATGCAACATTCTTGTTGAACCATAGCAAAAAATTAGTGCCAAAATGTTGTGAAGTCTTTATATGCAAAACATGTTTATATGCAAAAATCACATAAATTAAGTTCGGGGTGGTTTTGTGCTGCCCTCAAGTTGACAGTGGTGGAGGTAAAAGTGTTTTGTGCTGCCCTCAAGTTGACAGTGGTGGAGGTAAAAGTGTTTTGTGCTGCCATCAAGTTGACAGTGGTGGAGGTAAAAGTGTTTTGTGCTGCCATCAAGTTGACAGTGGTGGAGGTAAAAGTGTTTTGTGCTGCCATCAAGTTGACAGTGGTGGAGGTAAAAGTGTTTTGTGCTGCCATCAAGTTGACAGTGGTGGAGGTAAAAGTGTTTTGTGCTGCCATCAAGTTGACAGTGGTGGAGGTAAAAGTGTTTTGTGCTGCCCTCAAGTTGACAGTGGTGGAGGTAAAAGTGTTTTGTGCTGCCCTCAAGTTGACAGTGGTGGAGGTAAAAGTGTTTTGTGCTGCCCTCAAGTTGACAGTGGTGGAGGTAAAAGTGTTTTGTGCTGCCATCAAGTTGACAGTGGTGGAGGTAAAAGTGTTTTGTGCTGCCATCAAGTTGACAGTGGTGGAGGTAAAAGTGTTTTGTGCTGCCCTCAAGTTGACAGTGGTGGAGGTAAAAGTGTTTTGTGCCACGTTATTGACTGACGAAATAATGGTTTTCTTATCTATTGTTTAACAAATTGCAACAGAAAATATGATTTATCTTTAAACCCACAAATTGCATAACCCTGGTAGCTTTCATGGCGAATAGTGTGATGGCAAAGTCTCGAGTGGCAACAAGACAACATATCAGTGTTGGTTGGCTTCCAGAGCAGTTCTCATGATGAAAAGCATGATGTCAGTTTCCCAGCTTTTAACTGTTAACTCAGTACTTGCTCTTCCACAATGTGTGTTGCAGGATGGCTCCATCCAAGAATTTTTGTCGTGGACGACCTCTGCGTTCCAGTCCGGTGGCAGCAAAATCACAGGCCGTGGCTAACCACACTGCCGTGGTACGAGCTGTGATGGGTCCACCCCCAGCAGAGTGTAGCATCGTGCAGAATTTCGAGGATGAACCAATCCTTCAGCAGGTCATTCGTCAGGCAATGGACTCAGCAGGGCAGGAGCACCTGTCGAACATGGAGTGTCGGATCGAAGCCTCAGACAAGATGCTGCAGGAGGTCCAAGCGATGGTGCGTGACCTGCAACAACTACCTGCGACCGGTGTCCTACCTGCGCCACCTCCAGCGGTCCCTGTGCCAATGGCAATGTCGGCTGAGGGGGGGGGAGCTCGTTGTTCCACCCATGGCTAACTTATGTCTATGGCCAAAAGGTGGCAATGCATCAGGTCATGGGGCATCATCTGCGACAGGCGCTCTACCAGACACTGTTCGAAGGGCAATATCGGCCCGTGGCCAGAGGTCCAATCATCAGGTAACAATGCAGGTAACGAGGAACATACTCTCCCCAGGTTGTCTCAGGATCTTAGCCTCATTTGCAACTTCAGCCCTATCCCGTCATTCCCGCGTGTCAGACAAGCTAAAAACCCAAATGTCTACAGGGATCATTCATCCACCAGACAGCCTTTCTAAGGGAGTTTATTCAGGTCAGAGGCCCGGTGCAGGGTATTCTTTTTGCACACCCAGATGACATGCCTATGCTTCGGAGTGAATTCAATGTGTCCCTGATACAACTCAGTTTTTGTGGGTACCAGTCTAGTTCATTTAAAGATCACAGTTTTCCCATCGGTGCAGCTACTGCAGCAGCCTTGCGGGGGCAGGCAAGTGGAGTTCAGATGCTTTTAGAAAGTATATCAGACTTTTCGGACTTGGTGGGGTGGTCACAGGTTTTTTTTGTGGGTGACCTTGTGGCGAAATGGCCCCCACCTGTTTGTAATTAACTTTGTGTATCGGTGGTGGATTGTCTGTATTCTTTGCATATGTTCATGACAACTTCTTGATGTATACATGTTATCGTCATGCTTGTAGGAATGTGGGCTCTGAGAAACTTGCCGGACGGGGCTGTACCTGCATTCAGTTCCTCCCTGGTTTGCTTTGGAGAGTTCACATTCCTGTTAATGTTCTTCCCAAAGTGGCTGCGTGATAAGCAGTCCACTTTGTAATAAATGTCATTATTTGGCCCATTTCAATTCTCTACTACATCGGACTTGCATTGGTTACTGCATAAAAATTATTTTGCAGATAAACACTATATATTCAGAGAGATGTAGTTCGAAACTACTGAGAGGTGTAGTTCTGTTACCCACCGATTGGTGGCAGCATTGTAGCAGTAGTTTGGTAAGAAGTCGTAGTTGAGCTCCCAGAAAACATGTAGCGTGATGCGGCCGTACGGCGCAGACACGTTGTGGTTCGCTTCACGGAACATCGCGTCAAAGTCATTCAGGGGAAGATGCTTTGTGAGCAGCTTATGTGTGAGTCTGTTACACTCAATGAGGCCCTCCAGTTCCTGTAACACAACACAGCTGTCTATGCATCCACTGGTGTGTGAGTCTGCTACACTCAACGAGGCCCTCCAGTTCCTATAACACAACTGTCTACAAATCTATTAGTGTGTGAGTCTGTTACACTCAATGAGGCCCTACAGTTCGTGTAATACAACACAGCAGTCTACAGATGCACCAGTATGTGAGTCTCTTACACTCAATGAGGCCCTTCAATTCCTGTAATACTACACAACTGTCTACACATCTATTAGTGTGTGAGTCTGTTACACTCAGTGAGGCACTCCAGTTCCTGTAACACAACACAGCAGTCTACACACCCACAAGTGTGTGAGTCTGTTACAGTCAATGAGGCCCTCCAGTTCCTGTAACACAACACAACACAACAGTGTGTGAGTCTGTTACATTCAATGAGGCCCTACAACTCCTGTAACACAACATGGCTGTCTACAAATCTACTAGTGTGTTAACACATGAATCAATACAGCTGTCCTACTCACCACTATCCCCGTCAAGTCACCGCACTCGAACCTTGTGATGGCGACATCTAGTGAGCGTTGTAGTGCGGCATTGACCCGCTGGCCAATGAGACGGTTCAGATCAATAGAACGGCCCAGCAACTGGAAGAAACAGCGAGGGAGTTGTTTAATGCCCAGCCCAGAGAGCCCATGACACAAGTGCTTGTGAATCACCATTCCCGTAGTGTGAGCTGGAGCAAGATATTCGTATGTACAGATCAGTTAGAGAGATTAACAAACAGCATTTTTTTAATGTGAAAATTTTTTCATTGTACATGAGTTTTAAGCCACCAGTGCTGGAAGACTGGACGAGTAGCATCAAACTCTAACTACGCTGTGATAAACACTGTGACACTTGTCCTAGCTGTAACTACTCTTTGATAAATACTGTGACACTTGTACTAGCTCTAACTACCCTTTGATAAATACTATGACACTTGTACTGGCTCTAACTACTGTGATAAATACTGTGACACGCACTGACTCTAACTGCCCTGTGATAAATACTGCGACACTTGTACTGGCTCTAATGGAATGTAGCATAATTATGATGGAAATCACATCTTGTGAACTCATAATAATTTCAGTAAACCACGCCATACATTACACAATTATTTCAATGTGTCATGACCAGTTTCTCTAACACAATTATATTGTTAATCAAAACAGCTTTTCACAATGACATATCAGAACATATTCATTCACCTGAACGTGTCTCTGTTTCAGCAATGTCTCGTATCTGTTGGCCATGGGATATGGGATCTTTGTTCCAAATGTTGCACATTCAGCACGGAACCTTTTGTCTAGCATTATGCTGCAATAACGACACATAGATGATTTAGTAAATATAGTTCAAGTCCTGCTACATGTGATGTAAGAACAGGAAGTGTGTGGCTTTGAGCTGATGAGATTTAAGACCTTCAGAACTGTTAAACCATTTTCCACAACACATTCAATACAAAATAAAAAAAAGTCATCCAAACACTCTCTATGAACCACTTATATATCTGGTGTTCAAACTGTTTCATTGAAGTGATTCATAGTCCATTCAAACTGTTTACACTATGTAACATAATGCTACAATAACAATGGTTAGACTTTTCAAATACATTGCTCAGTTTAAAGAGGTTCTTATCACTACGGTTGGTATGTGTTGTTTTCCTTGACCTACCTGCCAGCCCAGTGCTTGTAGTAGGCAAACACCTGGTCACTGAGTTTGTACACAAACTGGTCAAAGCACAGGTTCACCTGCAAACACCCCCATGGTTTAGCACCATCAACAATTTATTTACACAATATATGTAGATCTAAAATACTAATAATATGAAATTTCTATCTGACCTAAATCCTCGGAGGCCCACGCTCAGAGGCACATCAAAACCAAAGTGTTGGGCAATCTCAAAATCGATGTACTATGTTAACGCTGTCAAAAGAACCTGAGGGACAACTGTAGATTGACAGATGCTATTGTTAGGATAAAATGCTAGAATCATGCATCATAATGTTTTGCAACACTTGACCATATACCTGTCTAGAAAGGGAGATAGCCTCAGATGAGAGACCAAGTTGTCATTCTGCAATGATAGTTATTTGCATTTGCCTGCTAGATTTCCAACAAAGAGGGAATATATTTTACTGGACAAACCTCAGCTTCGACCTCGTCAAAGAGGAACTGCTTTTTGAAAGTGTGTAGTGCATAGTGCGCACTGTCATTGTACAGGTCCAATGGGTATAGAATGTATCTGAAAAGAAGAAAGTGTGTTAACTGACTGAAAATAGGAAAATTTTAGTCAGTAGCTACAGTATCTAACCAAGTCAGTAGCTACATTAATTTCTAAAAAAGTCCAATCAGAGTCTAATAACTTGTTTTGATGCTTGGAGCTCTACTTCAAAGTCTATTATAAAATTATAAAATACCCTGAAATGTTTTAGTGGTACAGTAAGATCCAACAATGTTATTCTACTGCCCACATTGAGTACTATATAGTTTGGGTTTGGTACTCTATAGAGTCTGGAACAGGTACAGTATAATCCCTTCAAGCAGCCACCCATCACATCTGGCCACCTCTTGAAAACGGCCCCTTCATCAGTCTGTTTTTGCTAGCTCTGAACATCTGTATATGTGAACTGCCTCTGTAATTAGACCACTCTTTAAGGCCACTTTATCTCAGCCACTTGGACTCAATATATTCAGCCATTGTTGTTTACACTCACTCTATCATTGATGCTTCTCTCATCTCCAAGATGTGGTCAGTAAGGATCCAAGGCACTGACATCTCAATTGGAAACTACAACACAAACATACATCCTCAGGGCAACCCACAAGAAATGTATGCCAAATGCAGTACAATTCACTATAATGACGAGTGTTTGTATTTATTACTTAAAATTTTAATTTAAACATATATTACACACACCACACCTACAAGCAAACAACTCTACCACCACCAGCACACACACCACACACACACACCACCACAACACACACCACACCTACACGCAAACAACTCTACCACCACCACCACTACCAACACACACACCACCACCACACACACCACACCACTACCAACACACCACCACACCACACACACCATATCACACACACCACCACCACACACACCACACGCACACACTACCACCACAAACACCACACCTACAAGCAAACAACTCTACCAACACCACTACCAACACACACAAACCACTGCACCACACACACCATATCACACACCACCACCACCACACACACACACCACACGCACACACCACCACCACACACAACACACCAACGCAAGCTGTGTAGTGGTGCACCTCACATATCTAGCAGTACCTGGATCTTCTTTCCCATGGTCATCTCCAGGTAGAACTCCCTGTACCACAGCTGAGACAGCTCACAGCACTGTTGCAGGGTCTCTGCAAGACAACCACACTGAAATAATTCATGGCTCAGTCCAATTATGCATTTGTATAACCTGTATTTATAAGTGTAATAAATTTTGAAATTATGTTGTAATTGTTATAGATTTATTTCATGTCATTGCAAAAATTACATAAATTATGACTAATTACTGTCTCACACATTTTTATCAATTGCATACAAATTATCCAAACTTAGTAACACACATACCTTATAATAATTATTATGAACATTTTGGAAGTGTAACTGTAATTAAAATGAAAAACAAGTAATTGTAACTGATTTTATTTTGAGCAATTGGACTCGCCAGTGAACAAGAAAAATCAACACAGTTAATGTTCCACATTACTTACTTGATGTGGCTAAATATAAAACAAAAATAATCTCAAACAAGGCTTATATCCTACATGGCGTAATGCAATGTGCAAAAAATAAACATATGCCATATAAAACAGTTAAACTAAAAAAATACAAACACAAGAAATCCACTTGGATTACGTTAGGTCTGCTCAAATCCATTCGATACAGAGATAAATTATATAAGACACTAAAAACTACTCGACCAGAATCACCAAAATACTTTGCAATTCGGATCAACCTGACTACCTATAATACTATCCTTAAAAAAGCATACATACTGCTAAACGCATACATTACGAATCATGTTTTAACAAATTCAAAAATAACATTAAAAAACATGGGAAACAATTAATGGTATTCTTTCTAGAACGTACAGAAAGAAAATGTTCCCCAATTCCTTTATTTATAACGAAAATATAGCAGATAAAACGGCAATTGCAAACACCAAAAGGCCAATATCAATCTTACCTGCAATTTCAAAAGTAAACGAAACAATTATTTACAACCAGCTAGATTCTTTCTTAAAAAGACATAAACAGGCGTACCTCAAGGATCAATTCTAGGCCATTTGTTATTTATAATTTACATAAATGACTTTGCCCAATCTAGTCCAAATTTCAACCTTATTATGTACGCCGATGACACAACACTTTCAAGTACCCTAGATTCTTTCGCACAATATAACAAAAACGAAAATGCAGAATTTTTAATCAACACAGAACTGGGCAAAATTAATTAATGAGTGGCTTAAATTAAACAAATTATCTATAAATGTAAATAAATCCAAATATATGATCTTCAAAGCGGCTAGAAGAAATAACATGATAAATCCACTAAATATAAAAAATTATAATACATATATCGATAGAGTAGATGAGTTCAATTTCTTAAGGATAAGTTTTAATGAACAATTAACTCGGCAAAGCCACATCAAAAAAATTTCAAAAACGTGCTCCAGAATGATTGGTATCCTAAATAAACTCAAACAATTGTTACCTCTTAATATAAAGACTATGCTGTATAACACTTTGATACTGTCACATCTAAACTATGGTTTAATGGCCTGGGGCTATAGATGTGATAGAATAAAAATTTTCAAAAGAAAGCCGTCCGAATTATATGTTTAAGCAAATATAATGCTCATACCGATCCACTGTTCAAGTCTTAATTTACTAAAAGTAGAGCATATTCTAAAATTGCAGGAACTAAAATTATACAATAAATTTTCAAACAGTAAACTACCTGTCTACCTGCAAAACTTACCACTTGATCAAAACAATAGTGTTCACAACTTTAATACACGTGGTCAATATAACATACATATGATCAGGGTACACCACGAGTTTGCTAAACGAAGTCTCATGTACAGTTTGCCACATACCATAAATAATGCACCTGATTTATTAAAGGACAAGGTCACCACTCACAGTTTACATGGTTTCTCAAATTATATCAATATTTATTATCTGAATACATATATTGAACAATGTGCAAATTTTGTTTATATATGTCAACATGACTGACCATGTCTCCATTCCTCCTTGGTTAAAATCACTCGGTTGTATGAATATATTTGGCATTTGTAATATACAGACATATCTATATTAATTTTGTTCACTCAGTAATTATCCACTAATATTCTATAGGGATTTTCTTTGTTTTATTTAAATAATGGGTGAAATTAAATGACAGGGTGGCTCCTACGACAGCGATTAATTTTTAGTCTTAGTAGGTGTCTCCCGTCCCTTATATATGACATTATCTTTTATTTTCATACCGTACTCTATATTCTTACCACTTCTTTTTCTCATGTCAACTTAGATGTAATATATTGTATGGTTTTTGTGTTGAATACTCTGTTTTGTTGTCTTTGGGACGAATAAATATTTCCTGTTTCCTATTTGTTTCTGCAATGAAAAATGCTGCATATATCGTACAGGACCACAGGGGTACGTAACATACCTTAATCCTCTTGGTTCAGAGAAGTCCTACCTGTAACCTACATGAACCAAAGAAGGTGGATAGCAGGAGGTGGAATGGCCTGATGGAAGAGATTGAGTTTATTGGGAAAAACAGCAAGAAGCTGGATGATGAGGGCAGGTGACTTTGTGCGGACAGAGGAGGGCTGACTACCAAGGAGAGCAGATTTGATGACACAGCCAGGCCGCAGGAAAACGGGTAGACCAAAATTAAGAAGGAAAGTGTTATGAGGGATACGAGAAAGGCAAGGATGATGAAAAGTGGTAGGAAAAGGCTGTGGACAGCAGTGGAAAGTAACAAGAACCAAAGCAGTGCAGCACTGCAAGAACTAGTTGGCCTCACCCACTATAAAGAGAACTATGAGGAAGAACAATGTATATGCCAGTGTCTCACCGTTGAACTTGAGCAGGTAAGGCCAGTAGAAGGAAGTCTTGTGGAATGCGTCGATGGCCATCAGATGCTGCATGTCAATGTCCTTACGTAGCGTCTTCTTGCCCCCGCTCTTGTCCGCAGTCAGAGACTCCAACATCGTCCGCACCATGTACAGCTACAGCAGTGATACAACACGTACAGCTACAGCAGTGATACAACATGTACAGCTACAACAGTGATACAACACGTACAGCTACAGCAGTGATACAACACGTACAGATACAGCAGTGATACAACATGTACAGCTACAGCAGTGATACAACATGTACAGCTACAACAGTGATACAACATGTACAGCTACAGCAGTTATACAACATGTACAGCTACAGCAGTGATACAACATGTACAGCTACAGCAGTGATACAACACGTACAGCTACAGCAGTGATACAACACGTACAGCTACAGCAGTGATACAACATGTACAGCTACAGCAGTGATACAACATGTACAGCTACAACAGTGATACAACATGTACAGCTACAGCAGCGATACAACACGTACAGCTACAGCAGTGATACAACATGTACAGCTACAACAGTGATACAACACGTACAGCTACAGCAGTTATACAACATGTACAGCTACAGCAGTGATACAACACGTACAGCTACAGCAGTGATACAACACGTACAGCTACAACAGTGATACAACACGTACAGCTACAACAGTGATACAACATGTACAGCTACAGCAGTGATACAACATGTACAGCTACAGCAGTGATACAACATGTACAGCTACAGCAGTGTTACAACATGTACAGCTACAGCAGTGTTATGTGTACTGCTACAGCAATGATACAACATGTACAGACAGCTACAGCAGCAATACATCTGTGATACACAAATGTACAACTATAGGGATACACCAGTGATACCACCACATGTACCGCAACACATGTACCATGACAGGGATACACTAGCAATGATACAACGTGTACAGCTACATGGATATACCAGTGATACACCACATGTACAGCTACAGGGATATACCAGTGATACAGTACATGTATAGCTACATGGATACACCACTGATACACATGTACACCAGTGACACATGTACATGGCTACACCAATGATACACTATGCATTCAGCTGAAGAGATGCACCAATGATACACCACATGTACAATAACATGGATACACCAGTTATACATCACATGTCACATGTTCAGCTTCAGAGCTACATCAACAAGAATACACCATTAGTGATACACCACATGGCACATATACAGCAATGTGGATATGCTAGCAGTGATACAATGCATGTGACATGTATGGTTACAGGGATACACCAGCAGTGATACACCACATGTACAGCTATGTGGATACACCAGTGATACACCACGTACAGTTATAAGGATACTCCAGTGACACACCACACGTATAGCTACAAGGATACTCCAGTGATACACTACACGTATAGCCACAAGGATACTCCAGTGATACACCACCCACCTGTGTACTTGATGGTCCCACGTTGCGGCGGTTCACCCGGATGTGGAAGTTATCGTCCCCGTCCTTCTTGCCGTGCAGGGCGGGATCATCCCTGGGCTGGACGCCTTGTATCCAATCCGCACAGGTCTCCCGCACCGACACAATGATACTATGACACATACACAATGATACTACAACACAGACATGATGATACTACAACACAGACACAAAGATACTACAACACAGACAGAGTTAAATTACCTGGGCTAGCTTTGATGTTGTAATCTGATCAACCATTTTGGCTAAAGCACCCAAACGTTTGCTAAGTCAAATACATATTGCTTTAGCCAAATTGTTTAATATGCATCAGGAAAACAATCTCCGCTCATGTATTATGCATGCTTTTCAATAAAAATGCTGGTGGCCAAATTGGCTAAAATGGGTAACTTTTGTTTAGCCTATTTCGATGCCATGTGGCATATGGCCCAAATGGCCACTGGCAGCACTAGCCTAGAACACAGGTAGAATGAATTATACAACACAGAGATAAGTAAATCTGCAATACAGACAAGACGAGAGTACAAAACAATACAATCACAGACAGGATGATACTACAACAAATCCTCAATGGTTTATTTACGTCCCCAATTAACGAGACGAAACCGACATCAATATGATCATGAGGGATACAGTTCCCAATGATGTCAACCAGAACTCTGGCATGTAAAGTGGATGTGCTAACCACTACACTACCGTGCCTCATTGACACAACCATCCCAGGTCGATGGAGCCACAACCTACCTGCGGACGACTTCACTCTTCTTCTTGATAGACTTCCTCATGGGTTCCCGTAGCTGCACCTGGACAAAGTCCTGCACCTCGGCATACAGGTGGTTACGGATGGCATCCATTAGTACAGACTCCATCCGCAACAACAGGTTCTGCAGACCTTTGATCATTGCGATGACTTCGATGAGACCAAACTTCTCCGCACTGCTGTAGTTGTAGCGAGTTGACTGTCAAGACAAACACACAGGGTCAGTTTGTCTCTGTCCAGTGATTATGACAACCTCAGCAGCCAACTGTTAAGCTGATCACTGACGTATCAATGTTTCTGAGCTGCAGGGCTTATTCTGTGGGCATCAAAATTATTTCTTTGGTTAGATTAAAGGTGATGGACAGTTGTACACCCAACTGTTTGTTGCTTGTATATATTCAACTGCGACCAACCAACCGAACGGATCTCGTATTTCTAACAGAAATATGCACCATTATCTGTACAACTTTTTGCTCAGGTGAAATTAACAGTATTTTACATGTGATGGGCCAACACGGTGCATTATTACAAAATTGCTGTCACCATGCCTACCTTTTATATATCCCACTGCTTTCTAGCAGAAATGTTAACACATGTAATCATCTTCTTATATTTAACTCTAAGGATGCACATTTCCAACTATTTCTACCAAGAAAGCAACCCGGTGTTAATATCATTAAAAGCTAATAAATACCTTGAAACATTTGCTGCTGAATAATTACACCAACTTTATTATTGAGAAACCTGCAGGTCCAGTAGATAAACTGATTCTCATATCAGTAGAACAGATCATAACCTGTATTTCACACAGGCAATGTGACAACATGCTACTTACACGTTCGTATTCCTCAGCGTCTTGCGGACAGGTTGGGTTCTGGTGGTGGTCAGTGGGGTGCAACAACTTCCACGAGTACTGCAAACACAACTTACTATGTCCTTTAAAAGATTCAACAAATGTACACTTAAGTTTTTCATACAGCGAGTTAAAGATTTAATATATTAAAATTAAGTAATCGATTAGAAAAACATTAAATTGTAATTGATTTAAAAAGTTGAATTGTAATTGAAATTAAAAATCAAAAGTAATTGATTTTATGTCATCTGGCCCTGTATACTGATTTTCTTGCCTATTCTGTACAAAGCATATAATTACAGTTAATAAGCAAGTATCATGAATTATTTGTGGAAGCGAAAAAGGGTGGAGAGACAGACCAGTTCCATTATGCGAGTGTTCCAGGAAGACAATAGCTGTAGTCCCTTCAGTGCGAGGTCTGTCAGGGCCGTGTTCTCAGCATCCGTGCGAGCCTGTTCTCTCTGGGTCGTGATCACCTACACACACAAACATTTATATAAACCACTTATGTTCTCAGCATCCGTGCGAGCCTGTTCTCTCTGGGTCGTGATCACCTACACACACAAACATTTATATAAACCACTTATGCTCTCAGTGTCCGTGCCAGCATGTTCTCTCTGGGTCGTGATCGTGCCAGCCTGTATGTGATTTTTAAAAAGGCAATGAGTAAAATGTATAAGAACAATAAATTAACTAAGAGTTGGTGCTTTGATAAATAAAGTATGTTTTAGTTAGGATACCATGTAAAAAATTAGCTGTTCTGTTTATGGTTATAATGATAATAGTGTATTTGAGGAGCACCTAATATCAATAAAAGTTCAAAGGGACTATCTGCATTATACAAAATAAAAAATGTATATAAATTTTTTTATTATTAAAATAAACTGAAAGCAAGATTAACATTAATAAAAAAAAAACTATATCACAAATTAAAAATATATTTTCTCTGGTTGTAAGCCAATTAAGACTTTATCTGTAACACTATAGTATGGCAGGCTGGTCTGGCAGTTTTGACAATGTCTCCTATTCAAATTGCTGTTACTCACAATTATGCGTTATGTGAGACAACATGTAAATATATTGTCGTTACAGCAAACGCCTAAACAGTTTAGTGGTAATTGCAGATTTTTGCTCAATACATTTTCTTTCAAGATTGTTGCAGCTTTCTACAACAGATAGCCAATTTCTGTGATAGCGCCAATGTTACTTCTGATGGCAATGGTGTTTTACCACATTTGATCTTACCTAGATAGATTATGTGATATCTATACGGATGGATTTTTGTTGGTGAAGATAGGAATAACAATAATGTTGAAGTTAGCGACAGACATGACACTAACACTACAGAGGCAGTATTTTGAATCGCTACTGATGATTATTATGCTGATAATTTAGAAAACTACCTAACATGGGTCTGGGATCAGTTTAATGTATTCAATGTATGTATGATGATTATGACTATACCTCATTAGCCACACATACCTCATTAGCCACACATACCTCATTGCTATGTTTGGCGAGTTCACTGATGTACTGATCATGCTCCTCTTTCATTGAGTCGATGTAAGCGAGCAGGTTCGCCTGAGACGTCACTTGGTTGGACATGCACACCGGCCATCGTGCACTGTCAAAGTTCGGGCACCGTCGGATGTAGCTGAATGGCGCAATCTGCATATCGCCGAACAGTGGCACCACTTCTAGATGCTGCAAGATGGTAGAATGACGACAGTGTCATTATTTCAATTCATGGCTAAGTCTGTAAAAACAGGGCTAGACGTCATCTGTCTGAGTGAGAGAGGAGATAAAATGCAAAGAAGGAATAATGATGCATAGCTATAAGAATTAATACAGTAAGAGACAGGGATCAGACTAAGCGCAGTAAAGGAAAAAAGTATTACTAATGGCCATTTTTGGCTGCTGTGGTGTCGCACTGCAAGAATAGGCTGGGTAGTAGGTACACACTTGTGAGAAGCTGATAAGTGAAGCCAATTTATGGAATGACTTTGTTGAGGAAAATTTAGATTGCTTCGAATCTGGGTAATAGTTGTCCTCAATTTTGAAGCAGTGGCCAAACAGCGACTGACCACAGGTGCACCCAGCGTAACTTTTCACCAAAGCTTAAAGTGCAAGTGACAAGAATCAAGATCTACGCCAGTGTTTAGACACACCATCACCCAACAAATCTAGGCAAAAACTGCTCATCTAAACTGGACATAAGATGCCTCTGGGGACAAAAAAACATGGAATGGATGAGATATCAGCACATCTGCTACTTAACCAAGTTGATGCTGAAGGACTAAACAGCAGACTTGGCAAGCATCCGACTTTGAGTATCTTGTCTATATAGTATATACCTTCAATATCTTGTCTATCTTAGTGATGTTGATCTTCTTCTTGCTGTCCAGTCGGTTCACGTTCACTTCCTTGCTGTCCATCAGGAAGATACCAAACCCCATCACCTGAAGCAACAGGTTATGTATTACTACACAGGGTTAGTATCATTCTCGAGCAATCATGCAGTGTCATGTCACTGCTATACATCATCAATCAATCAATAGTTAATTTCAAACAGTTAAAATTCCATAATAATAATAATAATAGAATACAATACATTCGAGAATTTACTAAAAATGTGTTGCCATACATTCACTAATATATCGTTCTGAGTCAATGCTATTAAACATTGGCTTCAGTGAATCAGCCGCTTAAGAGAATAACATTGCAGTGTGCTCATCCAAAATTTATAGGAAATATTGGAATTCAGAAATAAAAATATAGGAATATAGGAGCATTTAAACAAAATATCAGAATATATACAGCATTATTACAGGTGGGGCATCTACCGACTCAAGATAACGCAAATTAGCAACAGCCGACTGTCAACATCACATCACAAAATTTGCCAATCTTATTATGGTATGGCATGACTCACACCATAGGCCCTACCACATAGGCCCTACCACATAGGCCCTACCACAGTCAGATCCCCATTCACAGGGGGTCATTGACGTGTAGATTTCTACCACAAAAAGAATTTTTTAGTGACAAATTGCAAGAAACTTCCAAATCTCCAGAATTATTAGGAAAATAGTTATTTTTTTTAAATATAGGAAATTGCAATGAACATGTAGAAATTGCAATGGAAAAATAGAAACACTGTAATGCCAATCAACCAATCAGACGCCCCACCTTGACTAGTATGTGTTTCTCGGCCGGTGTCAGATACATCTTGTTCTCAAACATGGTGACAGCAAGGTTGATGACCTCACAGATGAGGTCCTCAGAGTTGGGTATCTTGGCGAGAGTTTCCTTGAGTGTGTCACGGATGCGGTTCTGTGTGGCGAGGAACATGGAGAGGTTCTGGGACTCCTGCAGCATGTGCGGGTCGGACATCACCTTGAGGAATTGGGCCGCCCTGACACAGATACAGACAGGTAATCAAAATTCATTCAATTCAATTATGTCATGCAACGAAGAATTAACTGAGCCATGTCGTGAATACTTCTGCCATGGCTTGCTTGGTTGAAAGATATAGTCCACAGCAGGTTATACATTTACCACCTGTGATCTGTGTGGGATCTTTTACGTCCCCTGGCATAGACATATGCTAGGTGACTGTTACTGACACAGAGTGACTGTGACTGGCACAGCGTAACTGTCATCGATATGGAGTGACTGTCACCGACACAGAGTGATTGTCACCGACACAGAGTGACTGTCACCGACACAGAGTGACTGACACTGAACAATTGTCAATTACACTGAACAATTGTCATTGGCACTGAACGACTGTCACTGACACTGAGTGACTGTCATTGACACTGAGTAGCTACGGTGACTCTACCTTGGTGACAGACAAGAGACACATACCTGCGGTAGGCGGAGTAGTCATTCTTGACACTGGCCTTCATGTTCTTGAGTTCGTCAAGGACGGCGAACATGTTGATGAATTTGCCAAGTGTGAGAAGATAAGCCTCTGACACAAAGTCATTCCTCTTCTCCTTGTGACACAGTCGCTTCACCTCCTCATGGAACCGCTCTATTGCCTTTGTCTGTACAGAGATACATAGATTGATAGAACCTCGTGGAACAGCTTTATAGCCTTCGCTTAAATATAGATATAGGGTCATTCCATGCCAACTCACCTAACTTTCAGACATTTTTCCAGGTGACTCTCTCATATTTCAATGTAAATGTGCTAAAAAAATATCTTCGGCGTAGGTTGGAGCTGTGCAGAATGTCAAACCTCAATTCCAGCTAGTTTTGGAGATGTGAATTATTGAAAATATAGTTTTTCACACCCATGAATCACATTACTGGCATATGGCATATTTAGTGAGTTGGTACCAAGGCTATGAGAAACAGTGCATATTTAGCCAATGTCAAGCTAAAGACATCCCCAAAATAGAAAACAATTATATTAGAGAATTTCAGGAGTTCAGCAAGTGCCCATAAATTCAGAGGCACTCCATATTAAACATGTCTGTTCATGCGTAGGTTTAAGCTGACAACCAAGCCTGAGTCAATCAAACATTCGTACATCATCATATAACAGAGGTCTAAAGTTTGAATTTGAGTAAAAATACTGGAAGTATATGAATCTTCTTGACTCAATAGCTCTCATCTGGAAGTACATGAATCGACTCAATAATTCACATGGAAGTACATGAATTGACTCAATAAATCTCACCTGGAAGTACACAAATTGACTCAATAACTCTCACCTGGAAGTACACGAATTGACTCAATAACTCTCACCTGGAAGTACATGAATTGATTCAATAAATCTCACCTGGAAGTACATGAATCGATTCAATAACTCTCACATGGAAGTACATGAATCGACTCAATAACTCTTACCTGGAAGTATATGAATTGACTCAATAACTCTCACCTGGAAGTACATGAAGTCCATGAGCTGTTGGACCTGTGGAGCAAGAACTTCTACTGTTTTCTCATAGATCTCCACTCGGTTCTGTTGCTCATTGGATTTGATCTGAGACAAAGCAGAATTACAGTTGAATCGATCAGTCACAACACAGTATGCAGTCACACAGTAAATCAGGCAGAATAAATTGTGATAAAAATTAATTGTTTGTAACATAACTGGACAAAGGCATACCAGACAACGTTGGCAAGTTTAACCCCCCCACCTGGGTTAAAACTGGATTTAACCCGGGTTTAACCCAGTATGGGCTAAACCTCCATTTTGGGCTAAACTATTTTCCAGGCATATTTTATCACAATATGAAAGAATAAAGCTGGTCTTGGTTGGCGAGTTGAGCTAATGGACTTGACCATGAATTGGTGGTGGCTCTGTGGCTCTTGATATCTTGATACCTAGGAGCTAGAGGATGAATCCAGTTGTTGACAGTGAACACAAGTGCTGCTGGCTGGGAGGGTAGATTACCACCTGCCAGCTCCAAGGCTCAATATCCCCTCTATACTTTAACCTGCAAGCTGACCCAGGCTAAACTGGTTGTCTGACTTAAATCACTAAACTTCTTCAGAAGAAGACACAGCTAGTAATTCATGGCACTGTCCATTGTGAGGGCAACAAAGGCATTTTATGGGGATGGTTAACTGATAAAAGTCCCTTTTATTATGGACTTCCTGGCCTGGTTTAAACAAATAAAAGGATTATGATCTGAACAGGTAACTAGTACAAGTTGTTTGCATAAGGTGGGTATTAACTTGAGGTTTCTGGCCTAGAAAAATACTGCCAACTGATGGGAAAGCTTTATAGCTTCTAGGCATTCAGTATGCAGAACAGTTGTTTCAGTCAGTGACAGAACATACCAATAGCATGGTTATCATACAGTGATAGGTAGACACATTGACAGGCTTATTTAAAGAACAATTTTCATCTTTCATTGCATCAATAATGTGACACCAATGTTAAACCATCATCAATCCACATGCCACCTGTATTAATATTGAGAATGTCCCCCCAATAATATCATCCTCAGTTCTCAGAGTAAAACCCTGTTTAACCCAGGTTTTAACCCACCGGACTGGGCAAAACCAGTTTAACCCGGGTTAAACTTCAACCCTGATACCAGATAAAGAAACTCATTTATCAGCTCTAGGTCTAAATTAGTATCATTTTGGGATTGCATAGTTCAATTACTCTATGGAAAAATAGTTAACACTATATATAAAACATATATCCACTAGTAGTAAATCAAAGAGGCCAAGGCACATGGCAGTCATTAATCTCTTGATAAAACAGGAACAGTGGTCAGTATTTTATAGGTATACACTTTACAGACCAAGGACTAAAGTATTGGAGAGGTAGAGACGTGGGCAGACAGCCAGTAGAGGTTGGTATTTGAGGGGACAAAGATTAGTATTTGGTACAGATACAGCATCTGATCTGGGCAGATGTCATGTCAGAGCTACCGATGTGGACCAATGTGGGTAAAGAGAAACACAGACCTGGGGTAGAGCCCTGGAGCAACACCTCCAGGTGTAGAGCATGATGGCACACTGCTCTCCCTCCTCCAGCATCTCATTCTACAACAAACAGCCCTCATCATGGCTCTCCACCATCTCTCACAGTACCACATATTACACAAATTACTGGCTCTTAGTACCTTTATTGCAGCGTGGTGATATGTTAATACAATATCACCATAACCAAATGTCTACAAAATCGTTACAATGCAAGGAATGTCCACATAATACGAACTATGTTGAGACATACAGTGAATATCACCAATCATGGCTTCAGGTAGCTAGGGTGGCTATTATATGCTTGTCTTGAATTTAGTAGTTTTAGTAGAAGTTTTTAAGATAAATTAACAATTTCTTCACAGATTATAGTTGAAATACTATATAATATTCCAGATTAATAATACAATTTGGAGTTTTTCATTTGTTTGGTTATGTTACAAGATTTTTAAAACATTTTTGAAAATGTAAAAAAATAGCCACACAATGCAGTTGTATCGTTTTGTGAAAATCCCCAAAGAAATAAATGACATACATATATGTATGACAGTGTCACTGATAACTTTAAGGTACCAGATTTTGGTAAACATAAATGAATTATGTCTGCTACGCCACTGTGAACGACAGCCTAAAATGACAGTGTATTTTTGACACAAACCCTTCACCAATCGTAATTCCAAACCATGCAAAGTTGCCTACATGTAAGACACATTCATACGCCAAATTGCAGTGTCATAAGTGTTATAGTTAAAAAAAAACAATTGAATTAGGTAACATTTCCTAATTGTTAGTGATAAAAGAAATGTTGATAGATACGCATATCATGCTTGAAATGTGACGATTTTCACTGGTGTTTTATGCATTGTTGACAAAACATAATGGCCATTTGTAATTCTAACATGTCCCCCTAATTTGCCGCCACAAAGGGCTTTGAATCTGTATTTGTAACATGTTATCGTCTACGATATCAGGTTATGCCAGCCATCTGATAAACACATGGCAGTTTTTTATAGGTTCAAAGGCACAATAAACTACGTTAGTGCTCATATTTGCTGGTTTAAGGAAATGATTCAGTAAGGTAGATAATACTGATGTGTACTGGAATCACAGTAACCAGACGATATGTTCCACTTTCTGGTATGAACATCGTAGCACTCATGGTCGCTACTATGGAAGCATCATCAGCATCTCTAAGAAATCAGGGGGATTTCCAAAAGGACTGTTTTTTAAAGGATAGATTGGCGAAATATGACGTTAGTGTCGGGTGATTATTTGTGGTGTCGACATTCAGTTCAATATTTCCTAGCATGCTATGAAGAAAAAATCAACTGATATGCTATTCGCCCAGCTACTTTAAATATCTTTATCATTCCATGGTAAATGTCCACGAAACAAAGAACTGCTTTAATCAGCATTAAACATGTACTGTACATTATTACATACACAAATAATTAGAATCAAAAGTGTTTGAAACTTTGTTGACAACCAATGTATTTATTTATATATTGAGCATCACAATTTACCTGAATTTCCCATTACAAATGACCACACATACCCGGTAGTAGTTATCTTTTATAAATATGTTCAACTAAAAAATAAGGCAGTACAACTAAAAAATAAGGCAACGACAATAGACAAATCATTATCCACTGATCTTTTATAAGTACAATGTTAGTACATACTGCTTGTATGACACATTTTAATCATTGTCATAAATTAATCATAAAGTTTTTCTACTGATATAGGGTAACCTGTTGTACACTGAAAGAGTGATTTTTATTATGAAATATGTATATATATATATATATATATTATTTCCATCAGCCTTGCTAATCCTACCAGCTTGGCATGCACGGTTGCCTCTTCGATGTATCGAGCCACGCCTGTGACGAAGGCACCACGGTCCTCAAAGTTGGTGTCGAGGCTGGCCTCATAGTGGACAGACAGTGGCGCCGCCTCGATGCATGGCTGCTGGTCGGGCAGGGCCAACTCGTCCAACACATCAACATTCTGAAGCGCGTCCTTCAGCAGTATCTGCTCGGACGACATGCTTCACATCTGCAAGCATTTCACAGTATTCAACGACTGTATGCACCCAAGTCAAAGTTGGTCCCAGATGTGTGGCACTTTAATTTTTTTTAGTAATAATATAAAAATGTTAGTCACTTTTATACAAATCCATGGCTATGTAAAGTTGATGAACTGTCTTTAATTATAAACCAGGGCAGGGACGTACATTTAGAATTTTTTTAGTAATAATATAAAAATGTTAGTCACTTTTATACAAACCTATGGCTAGTTGATGAAATGTCTTTAATTATAAACCAGGGCAGGGACGTACATTTAGAATATAAATTACGTGCAGTCAAGTACCATATATCTCCTAGAAACCATGATGCAGCAGTGCTAACGTAACTGACTCATAGTAGGCACTTCAACAAAATGCGCTATCGCGGTTGTTCTGCATATGCGAAAATATGTTCGTGATTAGCGCCGCAACGATTACTGGAATCTCATTCATGTTTTGTTTCGCCTCGTGTTTTGTCGGCTGTTTCCGCTATTTTTCATCAGTTTTCATGACACCTTCGAAAGTGTTAAGTTAACTTTTTTAGTTATTTAGTTAGTTATCCTTTTCTTATCAAAAATGAACTAAAATAAAGCTGACAAATGTCTATTAAACTGTATAGGTGTGTTTCTAATGCAAGTAGCATAAATTAGTAAATTCTTCAGAACATATCATTCTTTCTAATGTGCTCTATAGGTCGAAGCTAGTATGTGGGGGAACATTTTTTGTTTCGCTCAAACGTGAAATGTGGTTTTATAAACATCATATGCGCTGGCGGCTACCTCCCAGGCCATCGGAGAAAGAGGTCATTTGATTGGTTCATGTGCGCATGTGGCAACATCTGGTGATTACAGCCGAACCAAACTTTTTTTAATTAACTATACTTTTGCAGTGGTCTTATGCAAGAAATTCTTGATGGCAAATTAATAATTAATTAAAAACAATTATTAAAACACCAAATTTAGAGTATTTTCTCTGTATATATATATATACACATGTTCGATTAAATGTATGATATATTTAGATATAATATAGATATACTAATAAAATAAACATTTCTGGGGATGTTACCTTTAAAGTAAATCAACTGCCAATGTTCTATCATGACACTGAATAATTTTTTCGAAGTACTAACTACTCACAGTAAAATGAAACATCTTAAATTCTTATTTTTCTGCAATTCAAATAAGTACGTTGTAACTTATTAGCTGCAACAAATAATTTACTGTGATGTGTGTCAACCACAATATACCGGGGGTAATTTATAAATGTAATTATTGTAAAATGACAGTGTCAGCATGAGTCCAGGACCAGTGATGCAAATTTACACCGTGTATTTAAAAACTTCAGTATCATTCCACATACTCGACTGTACGTACAATCTACACTTTAAATACGACTAACCGATTCTAGTTTATTGACGTCACTGAAGACTTACCGGCGATCTCCGCACGCACACACCCTGGCCTTACACTCAATAAAGCGTCATATTATCGCTCGCTTAAAAATCGGCATTTACTCTTCCTCGCAAATTTTACACAGACATAACTGACACCCCAAAGACTAATGTTTAATATAATTCGTTGGACGAAAACGGTGCTTTAGCATTAACTAAACAAGAACACCGCGAAAACCTTATTTTTGGAACAAGAATCAGGAATTCCTGGAAGATGGCCTGGAGCTGAGGGTCCTAAATTCATGAATTCCTAATAAACAAACGCATTTGTTTAACTTACGAGAAATCCTAAATAATCATTAAATTAAAGGTAAGAAATTGTCAAAGGTTCGTATAAGGATATAATAAATATTTGCATTTTGTAACGAAAATGCAGCGAAATAATTTTGACCCACCCAGTTTGCCAATATGGCCGCCTGTTTACTTCCGGTAATTTGGTGCCCTCGTTCAATTTACTGCATATTCATATCTAGCTTGTTAGAACTTAATATTTTCGCTTAAAAAAATTATTATCGTGTCTAACGATAAAACATGTTCAAGCAATATGTGACAAAAACTTAAATTCATCAAATATATAGCATACAGTACTTATGTATTATTCGTTACAATGCATAATGATGAGAACTAAATGATATCTTTGGCAACTTTGCAATTGAAAACAGTTATTTTGTATTATAATTTTAATTCTTTTGTTTCATGGTAATATACTAATATTCTGATGAAAACCTAGTGTTTAATTGTTCTAGTATATTTCTGGTGCAACAAAGTAAGAATAACTTCAATTCACTAGCAAATCCAACATATCTAATTACTGCCCTTGGATGGCCAACCCTTGAACGAAGATGTATTATTAAATAAGCCACAACCTTCTACAAAATTCTAAATAATATTATTGAGATGCCCCCCAGGCCTACTAACCCACTCTGAAACCCGTGGACAATATGTAGCGCCCAGGGATCGCATAAATGTAATAGTCTTTTCATTTTATCCCCGAGCAATTCGCATCTGGAATATGATCCCACCAAAAATTACCAACATAAAAAAACCCAAATCATTTCAAGAAGCTATAATGGGACTCCCTTTCACCACACCTCCTCACCTAAACTGCCTATAAAACACAGCAGCATAAACTTATTCCATGGTGTGGGTATGGAGACTGTCTATGTGTGCATGAGGCAAGACAGCGACAGTTTCCATACACCTAACCAACCTATTAAAAATTTTCAACTGACATCCTATACATAAAATAAATAAAAATATCAATTAACAAACCCTTTCACTAACATTAAAGATATTAGTCTTTTGGTTGTATGTACCCCTAACAGCGCATGCACATAGACCACCACAAACTCATGCGTTAGCCCAAGATTGGGCTGTTTGGAGTGTAACCACTTGAGGCTTGAGAGTGTCATCAATTTCAGTTGTTGATCTTCTCAATGACAGTCATGTCTAAGGTAGGGGTTAGCCCCAAGCATAGTTTTCATTGGGACTCACTCACTCACTCCCCCAATCCTCTTTATTCCAACTGGAGCATAAGATCAGCATACACTACAGAACGATTTAGATTATTTAACATCTTGGTCAAGTAAATGGTTATTAAGGTTTCACCCAGATAAAAGTAATTTGATGCGCATAGGGAAAACAATACAGCAAGAGTACGCTTATAACCTGAAGATAGATAATACTGCCCATAAAATAAACAAAGCAAATAATATCATGGCAGTTATTAGAAGGTCCTTTACAACCCTAAATGATCATAATTTTGTGCCATTATATAAAGCTTTAGTTAGAAGTCATTTAGATTATGCAATATTAATATGGTCCCCTTATAAACAGAAATACAAAAATGCCATAGAAAGTGTGCAGAGACGTGCAGCAAAGCAGCTTCCTAGTATGAAGGATATTCCTTATGAGGAAAGACTTAAGAGATTGAAACTTCCCACACTTGCATATAGATGAACTCATGGTGATATGATTGAGGTATATAAACTACTTCAAGAGGAATATGACAGTGATGTATCTAACATTGTCAATCTGCACCAAGACAGTGATACAAGGGATGGAACAAGATGTCATAGTTTGAAATTGTTTCTAGAACATGCTCGTACAAATGTTAGAAAAGAAAGCTTCTCACTTAGAGTTACCAGATTATGGAATGAGCTACCGGAAGTAGTTGTAACTGTCCCAAGTGTCAACTCATTTAAAAACCGTCTAGATAAACATTGTTGGAGTACTGAGGAATTTCTCTACAACTACAAAGCCGCCTTGCCAGGAAGTCGTAGAGCATTCCAAGGGAAAGTTGAAGATCTGACCACTGAGGCCACCGCCTATGGTCAGGAAGAACCTAAGTAAACCTTAGTAAGTAAGTAAGACCCCAACAAACAGGGTTGATAAAAATTATGATTTTTTTTTTAAAGTTGGAATTTTTTATTTAAATAAGTTTTTTTTATCTGGTATATAGACATTTATATTTATGAACTCTTTCAAAAGTGTTATATTCAAATCGATTTGGGTACTTGTCTTTACAGAGGGTACATGATTTTTGCTTATATAAAGACATTAGACAATGTCCACAAGGCCTCATCCCCTGTAGTTGCATAATCTGTCTTGGAAACGAAAGCATGCTATGTGTCTGTGGCTGTAGCAGTGCTAATTATTGTTTGCTGAGAGGGTGGATTAGCACCTGTCCAGGGCTCTGTGAACTCTAAGGGTCTCCAACCAGACTGCAAACTGGTACAGTATTAAACAATTGTAGCCCAGACTGTCTCACTTGAGTTAACATACTGAATTGGTAACAACTAGCACAAACTCTAAATGGACTTTAACTCAGGGTTTCTGACTTGAAAAGATACTTCCTCAAAAAGACAAGTTTGTGTGGCTTCACTGCATTCAGAAAGGGAATAGCTCAAACATACACAATGTCATAAAATATTTGACTATCAAGCTATCTGGTGTCAATACAGCTACACAAGTGTGTGAACTTTGTGCTTTTGTATTAAAAAAACATACAAAACTTTGTTGATCTCGATGCTTGTAAACAATTATTTGTGTTAAATTCATATAAATTAGCGATTAAAAAAATCGGAAGTAAAAAAATCATAAATCAATTATTTTTTTGGAGTGATTTAAATCAATGATTTAAATCAAACAACCCTGCCAACAAAGCTTCTCCAGCCAGCATGGTTTTTGGTGAGACAGGTCTTCCCTGCCAGCTTCATTTCTTCTTCTACAGTTATTCTCCAGGTGCCCAGTGGTCTGCCTCTGCTACTTTGTCCAGGTGGTGTCTATTTCAAAGTGACACGGGGAGATTATTTCTGTTCATGCATAGAACATGATCAAA
Organism: Lamellibrachia columna; assembly: GCA_963662155.1. NCBI lineage: Eukaryota > Metazoa > Annelida > Polychaeta > Sabellida > Siboglinidae > Lamellibrachia > Lamellibrachia columna. The sequence continues at coordinate 43,787,666 of OY759274.1, forward strand.
CCATCTCCACAGGTGGTGTCTATTTCAAAGTGACACGAGGGAGACTATTTCTGTTCGTGTGTAGAACTCTCCATTTTCTCATTTTCACCTCATCGATGATCCCACTGTATACGTGCTGCACTGTGTATCAGTGGAAACCAGAGCTAGTCCAGTAAGACACTGATAAAGCATTGACCACTAAATAAAAGGCACTGAACACTAAATCCAGGGCAACATCAACAAGACTGCCAATACGTGATAAGGATTTTTTTAACTTTACCATCGGCTAATGATATTTTAATAATCTACATAATATTCTCAATTACGAAGAACATTTCTGGAAAGCTTGAACTTTTTACATTTCAAAAGTGACGGGACAGCCTGCATGCTTGCGCCACCATTGGTGAGCAGAAGAACCGACTGTAAAATACAACTAATTTAGAACATCTTAAAAGTTCCTCCTCAATTCGATTATTTTGCTATTCTCATTTAAAATTCATTTAGCGAAAAATCAACCTATGTAGTATCCACTGCAACCTGCTAGTTCACTTATTCAACTTTTGTATGTAGTTTTTTTTTAAATAATCAAACAAACTATTAAATTACTAATGTTTGGTCAAACATTGTGAATGAAAATGGAAACGCAAAACACTCAAAAATTTTACCCTTGGTGAAATTTTTTAACTTTGTCATATGATTGGAGAGAGGATTGAAGTCATGCCCATGATTGGCATTGACTCGGACAGTGTTTACCATTTTAGATATCCACTATTTTGAGTCTTACTAGATCTAATGACTAAAAGCAATTCTTTTGATGATTCGAAAAAAAATAGGCATTTATTTAAAATTTACTGTGGATGTTACATAAACTATTCAAACACCACACATCTGGACACCAATGAACCAGATTTGCAATAGGATGGAGTTTTAATGTTGTGATGTTTTCTTTTTAAAATCTAACTACGATTTATATACGAGCCAGAACAATGATTTCATAGAAACCTGCAGCATCAATACCACACAGTGTACATTTTATTTTAAAACACAGTACACATAATTACAAATTCACATCATACAACCAAGATTGTCACTCATTGTACAACACACTCTCCACAGTAATGACTAATTTCAGTCACCATACCTAAGCAACTCAATAGACTACATCATTTTCCTTCATGTTTAATTAACTTACCTCTCAGTGGATACCAAGTTGTTTGTGCAATTTTTTAATGATATACTGGATGGATTACAGGGGTCTTTCCTTAAGTATGACATAATGCATTTTTATAATTATTGTTCTTCATGAAATTACATAATATTATACTGTATGCTAAATCCTGTACAAACAGCATCTACTATTATATAGGTATTATACAAATCCACAAAATACAGAGATATGCACAACATTTTCAGTTCTGACCCTAGTAACACCCTAGAATACAATGCATAGCTCGCACAGCTGCATATTACTTTTGTGTCATATCACTCTCACAGCATTAGCAACTATGTACAACTAATGCCATAACATGTTTTTACATGTCTTCAGTCTACAGGTGCAGCCACAGGTATGACTGTTCCCTGTATCAGTAAGCAGCAGTCTGTGGAGACGTCACAGCCTCGGGGCTGTACAGTACAGTTTGTGTGCCTCATTCCCCCACCATCTCTCTGGGATACCCTCCTGTTTACTCCATCGCAGCCTCTTTCTCCTTCACGGCATCCCGGTACTTTGGGTTCTTCCAAGCATCTTTATCACCAACTGCTTCATATGCAGCTGTAACATGTTAGAATTCAATAAGACAGCTGTTTTAACGTTGCGCCCCATTAAAAATGGTAAAGTAAGTTCTCATAAAGCACAGTGTCCAGTGCTTACACCCTGTTCATTCCAACATCAACTTGACTTCTTGGGGAAGTATTCAGATAAGGTGTAATTAGTGCATAAAAAGTTATTCGTTTACATACATCCACCGATGAATTCATTACACAGCTGAATAAACTAAAGCCTAAACAGCAACAGAGAGTGAATGAAATTGCCCAAAAATCTAAATGTTAGCAAGAGGGTTCGAACCTTTGTCCTTTTGATTGAGTGTATGTGACATTCTAACCACGATTCAAGCATCTAAGTTTTGGTGGATTATGAATGTGTTATCAGACAAAAGTAATATATATAAGAAATCACAACGCTAGCATCGGAATGCAAACAAATTGGCTGATCTCACGTTTGAATAACTTTGAATGCGACTGAGCATGTGTTGGCATAGATACGCAATTATTTCGTCGCACAGCAAAATATTCTTCAAAAAATGTCATCTTCATGTTACTGTTATATTATGCATTAGAGGCGCCACGGGTTATCCAAGAGAGCATCTGTTGTGGGTAGAATTGGATAAGTGTGTTGAAATTGGAATCACTTACATGGAATCAACCCCAGGTCAGATTCAGATTGCACTGCCACAGATAAGCTTTAGTTCTAGTGCCTAACAAAAGGTAAACTGTTGGAAACATGTGTTTAACATGTGTTTAACATGGCAGCACGCACCTTTTTTCATTTTCTTCCTAGATGCTTTATCTAGTCCCGCCTGCTGTTGAATGGCACCTGCGGAACAAGAGACTCAGTAAGCTGAACCAGTGCTGCAATCTGGTAATCAGAAAGAAAGTAACAGGAAAATAGTAACAGAAAGAAAATAACACATTAAAAGTCACACAAACTGGCATTTGGGGTAGGCAGAACTCTGCTTGGAAACGCTCTATGAGAATTTCTTGCTGGTCCCAAGCCTGGAAAAAAAGAGGAGGGTTGGGCATGGGGCAGTGACCCCACCCCATAAAAGCAGCGTAGCTATGGAAACTGAAGCAAGAGAGAAAACTGCACCGGGTGCTAGGAAAGGAGAGAAGTAGAATAGGCAACTGGATTTATGAAGGATGGGGACCAAACCTGCAAGGAAGTCTTCACCCCGACGGCAGATCTCCTGACACTCAAAACTATTATTAACATTGGATGCTGGAATGTAAGAACACTGTATCAAACACGAAGACTGGTACAGGTTCTCCAGGAAATGCACCAATACAAAATCAGTCTAGATAGACTGGAACAGGAAAATGACAATTAGCGACAGGAGACAACACACCGGTCGAAATGACAACCAGCACCGACAGAAAGTAGCCCTGATTATTCAGAAGGAGAAAAGCAACACTCTTCTTGAATGGAAACCAATAAATAAACAACTTCTTTACGCTAGATTTAATTCAAGATTTATTAAACTCTCATTGGTAATCTGTTACGCACCTACAGAGGAAGCAGAAAAAGAGGAAAAAAACAACTTCTACAACAGTCTTCAGTCAACTTTGGAAGACATCCCCAAACACAATGTACTATTGATTCCTGGGGATTTCAACACGTGTTGGAAGTGATAACACTGACAGGGAAAGGATCATGGGCAAACGTGGAACAAGTATGATGACTGATAACGGCAGCAGATTGTGTGACATATGTGGGGAGAATGACCTCGTGATTGGAGGGACACTCTTCCAACATAAGACAATACATAAGCTGACAGCCTGTTGATAGGGAAACTCGCTCTGAAACTGAGAAAGGCAAAGACATGAGACAAGAAGAAACAGTGTTTTGATACCGCCAAGCTACAAAACCCAGACACTAAACAATTCACAATTCCTCTGAAGTTTTAGTATTCTGCAGTAGGAACAGATGACAATAGTTTCAATAAGGCCATGGAGCAAGCAGGGAAACAGTCCTAGGCTACAGAAGAGCGAAGAAAGAGCAATGGATTTCCACATCAACCTGGGACAAAATAGGCCAAATGGAAGGAATAAAGAAAAGACTACTCACCACAAAATCCCCAAGACTCAAAGAAATATTTTCTAGAGAATATTTACAGAAAGACAAAGAAGTGAAAAAGCGTGCCAGAGCAGACAAACGCACCTACATTGAAAACCTTGCAGAAGAAGCAGCAAGAAAGGATATGAAGTCACTCTACCAAATAACCCACTGAACGATCTAACAAAATTGTTCAGTTCATAAAGTTGGTTGTAGTGCCCAAGTTGAATGAAAAAAAATGTTTTTGATGCAGGTTGTACAGCATTCTCGCTAGCCAGGGGTGGCAGTAGTACTACAGTACCCCTGGCAGACACCCTCACTAGCCGGGGGGGGGGCAGTAATACTACAGTACCCCTGGCAGATTGACCTGTTGAAACATGGATTTGTCAGTTTATCCCACGCCAAGTGCGGATGTAAGCTGAATCATTTGTACTTTACCCTACTTCTTGTTTTGGTCAATGTGTTTCTGGGAACTAGTGCCTGTGTCCAAACTTCAAAGACCGTTCCCACGAAATGTTCATCATTACCCGTCCGACCAGCGATGACAGGTCAACTACAAATCAAACTGAAAAATCAGTGTTTCAACAGGTAGATCTGCTAGAGGTACTGATGTAGGCAGAAGCCCCTTGATGTTGTTTAAAGTGCCTGTGATACGTACGGTACTTCTCTGGATGCAGATATGGGTCTACGGCAATAGGGTACATTGCCAGGCCAATCATGCCTACCAGGCCGCCCACAAGAGCCCAGTACCTCCACCCCACGAACTTCTTCTCCATCGCCATCCTGTTTGTGTATGTGTCGCTGTGTGTGTCACATGGATAATCTACAATTGTAAACATGATAAGTGAATATACAGCAATACATATATGGGTCATTCCACATTAAATCACCAGATGGTCCACGTACTATGTCTCTAGATCTCTTTGATATTTTACCAGATACACTGTACAGCTAAAATACCCAAATCTCAAATTTTAGCTTCGTACTCCTAATAGTTTCTGAAAAGGAAATATTTGTGTGACCTTAGGTACACCCGATTTTGCCAAAAAATAATTGATGTTAAAATTTTTGCAAAGTTTGAGGATCAATAACTGAGTTAGAGCCTTGAAATTGTAGTGTGTGTGTTTATTCTGACCAATAGATAGAAAATCCACTTTCACATCATTCATATATAAGATGGTTGTGCATCTGCAGCATGGGAAAGCATGCGAAGTATCATGTCGAAGGCCTACAAAATAGAACTTATGTACAGGGTAACACCACAATATTTCGAGATTAACCAGTCTGTATCACCAGCAGGTTGGTCACTGAGTTATTAGCATTTTGAATACTAAATATTGCATTGATAAATTTTCAAAAATAAAATAGGATAATTTTTCAAATACAAAATTCATCAAGTGTGAACATGAGTAAAAACTTCTAAATGATGCCATTTTGTAGGATGTGTAGTTTCCTCTGTAGACATTTTGCGTTATTCCAAAAATGCCTTCACACAAAAATATATTTCACAAATGGTATCTCACAAAATAGCAAAACTTTCACAGGCTCCAGATGCACAACCACCACACAAACACAATTTTATAGGCTCTAGCCCTACTCATTAATGAGTTATTGGATCTCAAACTTTGTTGAAATTATGATGTCAGTAATTTAGGTTAAAAAAAACGGGCACTACCTTATCACAAAATTTAAGATTTAAACAAGATTGCCATCCAAGGCAAAGGCCCAGATGGCAAGTGGACAAGAAAGCCATTGGCTTATCGAGAGTCCACAATTTTTTCACATATGTGTAACTCGCCCTCCTGAGATGTGTCAACCTTGTTTTTAAACATATTCACACTGCTAGCAGTTACACAATCTGTAGACAATTTGTTCCATTCATTTATTGTCCTCTGTGAGAACAAGTACTTCCTGATATCCAATCTAATCCTTTATTAATGTTACCTCATGTCCTCTAGTTCTACTATATTTCAATATTTTCATACTCATTTAATATCTTAAAAAGTTCAATTTGATCTCTTCTTAACCTCCTTGTCTCTAGGGTTGCTAAACTAACTAAAGTCTCTCAGTTCGGAAATCATTTGTGTTGCTCTCCTTTGTATTCGTTCAAGCATATCTATATCCTTCTTATGATATGGTCTCCAAGCTAGTATACAGTATTTTAAACAAGGCCTAACTATTGCTTTATACAGAGGTAATATAATTTGGAAATATGTTAAATTTCTCCTAATCAACCCACAAATTTTATTACCGTTTGAAGCTGCAATACCACACAGCTCTAAAACTTTTATATCAGCACTTAATGTTATTCCTAAGTCCTTTTCCCATGTCTTGTGTGTAGGCATTTACATTTCCCGAAATTGAATAACATCTGCCATGTTTCAGACCATTTAATTAATTTGTCTAGATCATTTTGTAAATGTTGTTTATCACCATCATTGTTAACCTTTCTAAAAAAAATTTGTCATCCACAAATTTCAGTATTTTGCTTGTTATATTATCATCTAAGTCATTGATATATATTAAGAATAATAAAGGTCCTAATATTGATCCTTGTGGTACCCCATTGAAACTGGTTTCCAGTTTGAAACCTCCCTATCTACTACAACACGCTGTCTTCTGTCAGTGAGCCATTTTTCTATCCAGTCGATTATGCCATCCCCAATACCATGGGCTTTTAAATTAAGTAGTAATCTTTGTCGAAAGCTTTCTCAAAATCTAAGTAGATAATATCTACTGGTGATCCCTTGTTTATCCACTTAGTGATTTCTTCAAAAAAACAACATATTTGTCAAGCATGACCTCGCTTTTAGGAATCCATGTTGAGACTAATTTAATAATTTATGCCTAACAAGGAAGTCCACCGTAATATGGTGTTTAATTAACCTTTCTAATAATTTACAAATCACTGATGTTAAACTCACTGGTCTGTAATTTTCTTACTTATTTCTCAAATCCTTTTTAAATAATGGCATGATGTTTGCTTCTTTCCATTCAAAAGGAACAACTCCCTCTTTTAATAAGTTGAACACTCTTGCAAGTGGTATACTAATTTGTTCTACTGTTTCCATTAGTAGTTGTGGCGGAATTCCATCCACTCCAGGTGATTTATTATCCTTCATTGCCTTTATAGTCTTAGCTACCATTTCTGGAGTTACAATTAACTGCCCCAAATAGTCCGATTTAGTCTCCTGAAATGTAGCCTCTGGAACTGGCAATGAGCTAATATCTTCTCTGGTAAACACTGAACTGAAGTATCCATTTAGGTCGTCCGCCATTAAAAAACCTTGTGATATTATATTTCCAGCACTGTCTTCTAGTGGTCCAACCTTGTCTCGTACGTTTTGCTTACTCCTGACATATGCATAAAAACTCATAATTTTTTATATTACATGCTAATTTTTGCTCATAGCTTCTTTTAGACTGTCTAATTTCAGTTGTAGCTGCACTAAGTGCCTCTTTGTAGTTTGTATAACCCTCCACATAGTTTGCTTGTACGCTATTTTCTAACAGCTTCTTCTGACCAGTGTTTCTTTCTAAACCATATTCCTGGTTTTTTTATGGGAACAAATTGCTCAATGATACCCTCAATTTCATATTTTAGAAGGTTCCAACATTCAATTGCCATTTTATTCCTCAGCTTATTGTTCCAATCTAGCTTTGCTAAGTATTTTTTTATATCTTTATATTTACCTTTGTGGAAGTTTCTCCTGTATTTTTTTATTTTTATTTTCTGATTTTACTTTGATGTCAAATATGTTTGAATATGGTTACTGTTACCCAGTGGTTCATATATTTTGACATTGTCCACTAATTAATTTTTTGAAGACAAAACTATATCGAATACATTTTCTCCCTGGTTGGTTCTAGCATGTGTTGAGTAAGGAAGTTATCCTCTATTAAAAAATATTAAAATCTCCCATTATGATACATTCCCCTTTACTTACTTCCTTTATAGCATTTTGTATTTGTTTTATCCTCTTCATTTATGTTTGGACTTCGGTAAACTAATCCAATAGTAAATGTTGAACTTCCTGTAACTATATTGCACCAAACAGCTTCACCACAACCTGCATCCCTTTCTAATTTTATTTTGTAAGCCTGAATAGATTCTTTAATATATAAAATGACTCCACCCTCCCCTTCTTCCTAGTCGATCTCTCCTAAACATTACATATCCTGTCAGACCTAATTCAGCATCTGATATGTCTTTGTTGGCCCATGATTTGGTTAAAGCAATTATGTCAGCGTCAATATCTTGTACCATAATGTTTAATTATTAATTAATTTACTATACTATTGATTAATCTTATTTACTAGGCTCCTTACATTTAAACACACACACTTCTAACCAGCTTCAGAAAGTTCTCACTGCTGCACCATTTCTACTTAGATGAAGCCCGTCCCTCATGAACCTTTTCCCTACATTGCTGTTGAACTAGCATGTTAATTGTCATCCCCTGTCAATTTCGTTAACTGTGACCCTGCTTCCCATTACTGGTAAAATCCCTGACAGAATTATCTGCTCAACTCTTGCCTGCTTAAGTGTTCTGACTAACTGCCAGCGTTTTTTAACTATGGCAGTTGTACCCTACCTCTCTGCATTATTAGTCCCTATAATAACACAGTACTATAACAGATACTCCCTTGCCAGGGCCCATGATTGTTTCCCCTGGTACTTCGATTTTATGTCAGTCTTCCTAACTGTGAAATCCCCCACAAACACCCTCGCTCTCCTCCTCACCCCCTCTAACACTACCTCAGAGTAGCTCTTGCGTAAGATCCCTTCTGCTGCATTGCAGCATGTTGTTCATCTCCCTCTTGCCCATCAAAATGTAACTTTATAACAGAAAGTATTAGGAGTAGGCAGCTCAAATTTTATATTTGTCCATTCGGATTTTTGGGAAATATCTGGTAAAAAATTAAAACATCTGAAGACCAACTGTGTGGAACATCCAATGATTTGATGTGGATTAACCCACTGTCTTGGAACAAAGTCTCACCCACATGAAGGAGTTGTCCCCCACTGTGAGAACAAGCCACATCAATTGTTTATTAGATACATACCCTACTTTTGGGGCCATTTTCTGGTTCATTATTACTGTGCCATAGTGTGAATGTCTTCGCAAAAATCATATTTTGAAAAGTAATGAATTTGCAACTTGTTTTGAATTTTAGCTTCTCGTCAGTGGAGCCATATCATAAAAACAAAATAGATGTGCAAGTACAATTTTTTCTTTATATTTTCTTTATATACTGTTACTGTAGATATGCCCCGAGTATCTAGGAATAAACTATACATGAGGAATAGTGTGCAGAGCGAGCACTTTTCTGGTTAAAAGTTTTGTTTAAAGTTAAAAACAAAATTTAAATTGTAATAATATAAGTTAAGAACTGATAAAAAAACAATGCCAATGTCAATGATCCATTTGATGATTAGATGTTGTGCCCCATCATCCCTTCAGTGAAGACCTGAATGAAGGTAGGGATGTAGCTGGGGAATTTGGAGCTTAGATGTCCTCTAAAGCAGTGGTTGCTGGCTCAAGTAGTGCAGCAGTGGTTGCTGGCTCAAGTAGTGCAGCAGTGGTTGCTGGGCTCAAGTAGTGCAGCAGTGGCACTAGAGGTAGAGCTGAAGTCGTGAAGGATGTGGCAAGCTGAGCATCGTTGCACCATCTCCAGTCAAGATTTAAGATGTTGTTTTCATTGACGTCCCTCTCATAAAGTATACAATCTGTCATTGACACAGTAACTGACAGGGCATCCTTGATTGTAAGTAACGCGGTCGGAATTCCTCTGTGACTGAATGCACCAACCACATGGTCGGAATACTCCAACCACTTATTCGCAATGCCTATCTGATGGTTGCAATACCCCACTTTGGTGGTAATGAATTGTATATTCGAATATAAAACCGAGGTTACTGATGATAATATCATTCTTTTTATGAAACGTCTGTGTGAATTATGCCCATGGCCAGACCACCCCCATACCTCATAGGTACAGAGGGCAAGCATGCTGTGTCGTTCTCCTTATTAGCCATAGACAGTGTAGTAATCGAGTAAATTAAATATTACTGAAATTACAACAAAACAAAAATAGGTATAATTTATAATAATTGATCTGAGCTTAGTAATTGTAAAATATAATGCTGCAGTTGTAGAAAATGGACACTAAAATCGCTGTTTGCTTGTTGAATGAAATGAAAATGTGAATATATGAAAATAGTTTAAAGGTAACAATTTCAAAGTAATAGAAGTATTGCTTTTGTGCAATATACTTATGTACATAATTTAATTATTTGTATACATGTTTGACTGTATTCAAATCAGTGCTGTGGGGCATTCCGACCATTACTAGAGCATTCTAGATACTCGGGGCGATGCTGGAGGGCTGGGCCTGGCCCTGGCCTGGGGCATTTAGGCAAAGTCAATCGCCCTACAATTTTTTTTCTATCTGGCTTTTACTGTAGTAGAGACGAAGAGCGGGGCGAAATTTGTTTGCCTAGGCTAGGGGCATTCAGCCTCAGCCAGGGTATTTCACCATACCAAAAGTTTAAAAGTGTAATACCAGCGGCATTTTATAACAGTGGATTGAGTAAATGAATAAAGCATAACGTGACTGGCAGATCCATCCTTGCCGTGGTCAAAACTCAAGACTCACTGTCAGTGTCAAGGTGGAATGAGCCAACACGCTGTCACTGACACTGGTAGTGCCACTAGTAGTGGTAGAGGCTAGACTGAGTCAGAGACTGGAGGCCGTTTTTATCATGTTTCTCGTATAATTAACCATGCCATACTTACGAAATATATTTTACAGCACGACATAGCGACAATATTTGGAAAACGCAACAAATTGGTTTGGTTGGCACGTGTCGTCAAAATTAACTAGAAGAAATAACAAAGAAGAAAACATGATCACCTGTCCCAGGCCGCGGCTGAACGTACGCGATGTCGTCGTCTGACCTTAGTCACGTCGCAATTACGCGAAATGTTTACCCACATTAGAAGATATGCAGCTCGGACAATGCTGTGGTGTGATAAGCTCGTTGTTTTGTCTGTGTTTATGTAATACAACAAAAATAAATTGCATGGTATCAGTATGGTAAGCCAATAATAAATATTTCGTAGGGCTGTGAATCCAGGACAGGTTACCTGCTGCTTGGGTTTTTATATTTCTTTTTTGAAGTTGTCAATGATATTAAAACTTTTTACGAACCTAAAATTAAATGCGCCGAAATCCTCAAACTTTGGCGTTGGCCAAATAATTAGAAATTTAGAGTACAATTTCAGACTGCCGAGTAACTATCCAGAAACGGAGATCCAGATACGCCGACATCCAGCGTTTGATTTCTGCAAGTGGATGTGGACATATTTTCGTGGTATTTCCGGAAAACTCTTTTTTATAGTAATCCTTACTAGCTACTGCATATGTAAACCAATCTAGCTATTTACATTATCTGGTACTTCGACTTTATATGTCAGTCTTTTACCAGACTTATAGTAAATATTGTTACATATAACCATAAGTAGTCAAGCGGAAATCGAGGATAAGGCCTAAGCATAAGTTGGTATCTTTTACGCTAGCATAATCCTTTCGAATGCATCGAAAATACAGCTACGATAAGTAATATTGTTAGCTTTAGTTACACATATACGTTCGCGCACCGATCATATACAAATATAGGACAAAATGTATAAACCCTTCCGTTGCAAGAAATATATTTGCTGTGGCTAAACGTGGAAAACACTTGAGTGGGAAAACGTAACCGACGTGACACCGGAAACAATGTCACCGGAACTTTGCAGTTGTGAACACCGAAAAAAGTCTCGAAAGTAATAGGTATGTGCTGCGTTTCTGAGATGAGTTTACTTATTTGCGGTCGAAACATTTGTTTACATTCAAGCTCAACGTCTTCACTTCCATGCAAGTGCTATTGTTAAGTTAGTGTTACATTACATATATGTCAGTTGACGCGATCGACGCCGCAATCTGTTTCCAAGTTTACCACAATTTAGACTGCACGACCCGTCAAATTTAAAGTTACATACTTCCGGAGACTGGGCTTCCGATTACCACTCAGCTATTATTTATGTCATATGGTAATTGCTAGATCTTCCATGTATAAGGTTTTATCGTATTACCTGTATGGCTAATGGAAAGTTTTAATTGATGCAACATTAATGATGTCAGTTACCTTGGAAACTCGAGTGCATACCTTGTTTATTCCAGCTTCTACATTTATAAACATAGTTAGGAATGACTATTGTAAGTAGTTACACTGGATATAACCGATGAAAAGTTAACGTTTAATTGTACAACAATAATATACATATCATCAAGTGTAACGACTGCATGTGTTAGTGCCATCTAAATTATTGTTTTGAATCCAGACTAGACTGTTTGTATTTAGGGATAGTTTCTTCTTGGTTAAAGGTAACTTAGCATAATAAAATGAGATACTATGTTCCAACTTTGCAATTGGTCAGTGAACCCGAGCACTGAATTAGTGATACAAATGACATAATAAATTATATTGATACTTACAAATTGGGGCTCTAAAGATACAAGTGATATGTGTATTATAATACGATATTTGTCACGGTACATTTATGACAAACAGAACTTTGTAAAGAAATGATGTATTTGTACCATAAACACACTAATAACTTAGGTCTACTAGTGACATCTCTAACTTGAGATCAGATGAGATTTTGACAAGTAGCAAGCAAATTTTAATGTGTTGGCTTCATTACAAGTGTGTCAATTAAAAATTATTTCCAAAGCTTGCTTTTGACATGGTTAAGCTGTTTCATCTTTCAATATAACTTGAAAACTTTAACGACTGGACAGTAAGTAATTTTTTTTTTTAAATCAACCTTATAACATCCGTAATAGGGTAGACTGCCCCAAACATGCCAACTATATGGCAGTGCATTTCTGATGAAAGCGGCTTTGAAAACAACTGTTCTGACAAATGATGACAATATGTCTTAACTGATTACATATTTTGGATATATGTCAGTACAACCGTACCTGCATGAACTTCCAACTAAACTACCGGATCCATATAAAAAATCAGACGAAATGCGACAGCACCCACCGGAATGCAAGATCAAAGACAATGTTGACTCTGAAGCTCGGCAAATGCATTTAAATTTGTTTTGTTACAGCTTAAGCAAAAGGGGACGTGTGTAAATGTAGTAAATAACATTAATCAGCACAAATTTGATTGATGTACTATAAATGATTGTGGCATGCCCCAAATTTAAAGTTTGTAATTCAAACAGTGCAAGGTAGACACTTTTTATTACCTAAAATAGAATAAAAAGGTTTTTTAAATAAAAAAAACTGTTAACCTTTAACACTGTTAAATTCCAAATGTAGTATGAATGTATAGGCTCAGACACCAATGCACCCTTTATAATCTACCCTTGTAGTATAGTAGTATATGTATAATATTAGATTATAGAACATGTTAATTAACTGAATTACACTAAATAGACACATGAATGTACGATTTTAAAATAGATAACCAAAACCAGAATTTAGCTGTTTTCATCACATATCCCATGTCAGCACAACATCGAAAACAACGAAACTGACTTCAGGCTCAAATATTGATATGTCCAGTCAACATAGTACTTAACGTATCAGACACCAGGCACGATAATTCATAGTGTATTTGAAATTTAGTTTTAACTCCAAGTCATCAAGATCCGTTATGTTTTTTTAGTGACACTATTAACATTGAAGCAATTTATTATCTTCTGGTTATCATAATGTAGGGCTTACAGAAAGTTGCTTAATTATTAAGTTAACATATAATATAATATAAACCGCTTACCAGACCTGGGGCGATTCCAACTCCGAAATCGGAATCAAAGGACGATTCCGGAGTCGGAATCGTTTGGAGTTAATTGAGTGGAATCAGAGTCAGAATCATTTGGAGTGGAATCAGAATCAGAGTCAGAATCATTTGGAGTGGAGTTGTAATAGGAATCACATTGAGTGGAATCGGAATCATCATGCACATGGGCCATGGCTAATTGCAATTTACTTTTATTGGTATCTCACTGCTCACTGGCCAGTCACAGCTAGTGTTTGCTCAGAAAAGCCACAGATCCTTTTGAAGGATTAAATCCTTTGGTTTTATTGGCAGTTTGTCAGAAGAATCTTCATATGCCTGGTTCAGATCTGGCCTGGTCATACCTACACAATGGCTAATTGCAATTTACTTTTACTGATTTCTCACTGCTAGTGTTTGCACAGAATCATACAAACCCTTCTAAAGGATTAAATCAGTTGGTTGTATTCAGTCATGCTTGCATCCTACCCTTTGAAATATAGTTGTGACTTGTGAATTGCCTACAGTTGGTCAACTGCACAGTTTGTTAGAAGAGTTGATATGCCTTGTCACACCTGAAATTCAATTAATTCATGCCATAATACCTGCGATTTGTATACATAATCATAGCTTTCGCAAAACCGATCGGAATCAAACCGAGCACAACTTTTGAATCAAACGTTGTGTTGGAGTCAGAATCGGAATCAAAAGTTGTACTGGAGTAGGAATCGGAGTCGGAATCAAACTGGGACAACTGGAGTTGGAATCGGAAACGGAATTGCAAAAGTTTGCTGGAGTCGGAATCGGAGTCGGAATCGAACTGAGACAACCGGAGTAGGAATCGGAATCGAAAGGGTCTGCTGGAGTTGGAATCATTGAAGTACAAATCTGGATTTTTTTTTAACTGTCCAAGGTCTTTAACATCCAAACCAGATGGTGTCACTCTAAGATGCACCTAAATAAATATTCAAGCACTGTATCAGTAACTTTGAACATGCACATTTATTTTTAATCACACAATGTAGTTGTTTGTTTTCTTACAGTTGTTCATGACCATATTTGAGCCATGGGACAGACGTTGTCAGAACCTGTAACAGCGAAGGAGACCAGCATCTGTGGCAATGCGAACCTGCGAGTCGCTTCCAGTTGCATGCAGGGATGGAGAATAAGTATCCTCTTCTGTTCAGCCACCCAGTAGTTTAATAGTTTCCACACTCAATACTAAAGTTGTGTTATTTCAAAGTCAGTGTGTTGGCTCAGCGGTCAGAGCGCCAGACTGTTAATTGATAGGACCAGGGTTCAAGTCTACCTACTGCTATTTCGAAACTTTCGAAACCCACAGGGATATGGAAAACAACCTGTCATGGACTCACTGAGCCAATGGTCTCGATTTACAAAGACTCACACGAACGCTACATTAACTGCTGCCAAACAGTTGCTCAGATGACGGAGTAAGCACCATGAGTGCCGTGTCTAGGCGGATACTGGCATTATGTAAGAGTAAGACAACATTATTAATTTCTTATTACAGATATTACACTGCCACTTAGTTGGCCGGTCTAGCATGGCCAGATGGAACAAGTCTAGTTGGGAATAAACTGAAAGTGAAGGTTTCCACTGAATGGATTCATTCATTTCTATTGAACGATATTTAAACAATCTTGAATAAAAATTAAATTAGCGTTTTTATGGGTATTTAAACCATATGTAATGTGATAGAAAGTGCCAATGTTGGATTTTCTGATAAAACCTGTGTGCATATTGTTCTTGCAGAATGAAAAATTTCTGGAGTTAGGTAATTTTTATAAATCATGCAGCAATTGTGTGTTAAAAATGTGTCTAGACTAATGTCAGTATGCAACAATAAGATATCTGGTGTTATATTTTTATTATATTCACAATCATTCAGGTAAAATTACATTTTTTTTTTGTTTTGTTCCCATTCCAAAGTAATAAAAAAAATTAAAGGGTAAAGTGCTGAGAATTGCTCATATATGTATTTTCTATTTATAATTTGATATATAATTTTTTTATTTTACGTATGAAGCTTTTAAGGAAACTGCACTGCGTAAACTAAATGTGTTATTATTATTACTTAACTGTGACATGTCAGACATGGAAGATGCCCATGTGCAGATGTTATCTCTGCCGGGCGACAAGGATGCCAGCTTCTTCGCTGTCTTTGATGGACATGGAGGTGAGTCACCAATAACAACAACTGTCTGCATGTATTCTGTGTTTGCTGACAATAAATCAATAAGGCACAGACTTTCCCATTGGTGGACATGTTAACACGTTGCATGATTATAAGAAAACGTGACAATAAAACATTCTCAAACTTCTGACATCTGCTAGCACTATGTAAAATATGGAACAAATCCTTAAAAAGGAAACAGAAGCATTAGCATGCTAGTGGGCTATAGTCCAGTAGGCTATAGTGTCCATCCAATAAGCTATTGTTGACTAGTCTACTCTGACTTGTCACTGATGGACTGTTGTCCATTCATAATAGGTGTGTATTGTGTGTATGTGTTAATGCTTACGTTCACGTGTGTGCGAGCGTGTGAGTGCATGTGAACACATGTCTGCATGTGGTGGTGTGTTAGTGTATGTGTGTGCGTGCGTGCGTGTGTTCGTGTGTGCATGCGCATGTGTGTGTGACTAATAAGTTAATTTGTTCCTGTATGTATGTTACAAAATACACTGGTTTAGATCACCTTTTATTTATTTAGTTATTTATTTAACTTATTTTTTTAACTTATATGTCTTATTTTAACATAATACTTTAGGCAGATTTTTACAGACATACAGTGCATTGTAAATGTCTAATTTATTTATATACTGTGTTGAACAGGGGTATTAAAGCAGCTCATAGTTGAATGAAGATTTGGATGCAGTTACGTGAATATATATACTTGTTTAAAACCTAACACTTTTAATGTTATGCAAATGTTATAACAACCCTTGTTGTATATTCAGGGGCGAGGGTGGCACAGTATGCCGGCACTCACCTACACAAAAAGATCCTTTCAGATCCGGCATATGGTAAGTGGTGCATGTGGTAATTGGTGCATATGGTAAGCGGTGCATATGGTAAGTGGTGCATATGCTCATATAAATGTCTGAAATAGTGATTTCAAACTGATTACTGTCAGGGTAATGTTCAGTTATAATAGTAACATGAAATTAAGTGTAACTGATTACACACTAAGTTATATTCTGCCAGACTGGTGTCAATGGCAGGGTTGTTTGATTTAAATCATTTCATTTAAATCATTGATTTAAATCATGATTTAATGCACTCCAAAAAAATCATTGATTTATGATTGTTTTGACTTCCGGTTTTTTTAATCGCTGATTTATATGAATTTAACACAAATAATTGTTTACAAGCATCGAGATCAACAAAGTTTTGTGTGTTTTTTAATACAAAAGCACAATGTGCGCACACTTGTGACAACTGACACCAAATAGCCTGATAGTCAAATATTTTATGACATTGTGTATACCAGATTTCAGAAAAACCAAATAAATAAAAAAAATCAAATAAATAAAAAAAATCTGATTTATATAAAAAAAATCCGGTCACTGGTGTTCAGTTATAATGTATAATGACAGGTAAAAATGCAGATGTTGTCCATGCATGAATGTCCAGATTTCTTGTATGTGTAAATGCACTTCTACAAGAGTACCATAACTGTGAAGTAAGTGCTAGAAAGAAAAGTGTGTTTGGTTGTCTGCTCAGGACAGGACAAGTGGTACACTTGTAATGATTGTGGGCAAGGTTGGGCTCCATTGTAATTGCATAATTTGTAATGAATTATAATTACATTAATTGTAATTGTTTTTTTAGAACATTAATTGTAATTGTTTTTTATGAGGCTTTGTCATTGATCATTGTAATTGAACTCGAGAATTCTCCAAAAACCCTGTCTAAAAATTAGCAGTAACGATACATGTAATGTATATGAACTATTGCAATTGACCCTTGATGACGCATCGTAATTGATTTGTTTAATTGCTATGATTGTAATTTATTTTTTTAAGTGATGTAATTGTAATTGAGCTGTTTAATGGTACCTGTAAATGACAATTATAATTGGACTGAGCCCTGTTTGTGCATTTGTCTGCCCGCAGCTGAAGGACAGGTGGAGGAGGCGATACGGAGAGGATTCCTGGCCACCGACGAAGATATGCTCAACGGTTAGACCACAGTTCTCATTCTTGCTTGTTCTCAGTGGTTAGACGACAGTTCTCATTCTTGCTTGTTCTCTGTGGAGTTGTCCAAGAAATCAACATTTCCCAAGTGCACCTAGTAATGATAATAATAAAACTTCTGTAGTGCATAAATCCTTTGGAACCCGAACCTCAGAGGCACAACAAACCAGAATCATTTAGCATGATATGAACTGCGACACGTAAATGTTATCCAGGCAAAGGACTGCCAAGAGTTCAGGATGGAAGTGCAATTTTGAAAAAGTATGTCGAGATTTTTGCAGAATGTTGCTATAGTTTACATGGGATGGGAAGTTCGTTCCAGATTTTGCATTTTGTCACCATTAAATTTTTTTTACCAACAAAATTTCTCTTATGTTGATGATTTTGGAGCTCCTCTGAATGTTGTGTCTCTGTTGTGACCATAGTGATCGTATTTTATTGTAGAATTATTTCACAATACTGCCACTGCCTCGTCTAAAATGGACGCGTGTGGCAATGAAGACGCCAGTAGTAAACCTCCCATATGTATTTGTTGTGCTTATAATTCCATAGGTAAAACATTTCTGCAGTAGTGTGTGTACATTTGGACATGTTCTTGTTTTGGATGAACTTTATGTTTGCATCTAGTCTGGCAACACCAAGTGGCATTCCACCTGGAAGCACCTTGTGCCAGCATTTGTGATTACATGTTTTAACTAACCAACTAACCATTTAATTAACCATTTTATGCTACCATTTTGTACACACATTTTAATACTAACCACTGTGTGACTATTTGTTCTGTAACAATGTTGTTGCTACTTTCTTGTTCTTGTAACAACTGTTGTGTATAACATTTAACTTTTTTGTTTTCTAATTGTCACTTCTGCAGTTGTGTCGCTAGCCACTGGTAAAGTAACTAGCTCCGCCAATGCTCTTTGGACCTTGTTTATTGACAGGCATAATTTACAATGCATGCTTTTGATACTGAGAAACCAACCATGACTAATATTTAAACTTTCATGATCTGATTAATTTAACAATGTTACATTTCATGTTTTATTCTTTATTGTTGTCGTATATTTACCGTCAGAAAGTGTGTAGAAACGTGAATTTGAGAGGACAATAAATCATCTGATTAAAACACTATATTTCACCTTCAAATGTGAACATTTATTGGTCTTATCAATAATTGTCGCACTATGTCATAAAGCTGGCGTTTTTTATCATGTTTTGTATGGATGTTGTTTTTAACCTTGCAACCAGTTAGGTCAGGAGACAGTGAATTCAGTTATCTTGTTGAGGGGTGTAAGGAATGGAAAGGGAGAATTAAATACGTCTCACACCATGTCCACCACCCGTCTTTATCATTCCTTCTCCCCCCGATCAGTAGTAGACTGGACCCATCCTCCAGCCCCTGTCACCTCAAACTTTCATTAAAAGACTCAGCCGTAGCTTTCACAAGCTGCAGCCAGCATCTGAGACCACACATTGTAATTATTTGATGCTCAGAGAACTGCAGCGAGGTACATGCATCACAAGGCTAAATACACTCGCAAGAGCCCAGCCCTTTAAAAGTAAGCAGTTCACATATATTTACAACATCTGCCATTGTTATCTGTGTTGCTACAAACTTGTTGTTGCCCTGCATACATTATTATTGTAATATGTTTTGTCATGTTATTACAGGAATATGGTTTGTCATGTTAAAATAAATTATACTTTTGTTGCTCCGCTCTTTGTCCCTGAAGTCCGGGATCAGGTTGGCATCAATTCTTGTCCTCAATTTGTTTATGATATTAAATTAATAATACTGAGTGTGTAATATCTCGTGAATGTGAATGCTTGCAGATGATAGCATGAAAGAGGAGCTAGCAGGAACGACTGCCGTCATAGTTCTTATCAAGAACTCAAAGATATTTTGTGTGAGCATTAGTGAACTAATCATTTCATTTTTACATTGAATGTTTAAATTAAAAAACGTTTCTTTCTGTGTTATGTGTCACCCTTGTTATGTGAGTTGGCCCACATTATGTCCTGTCACTAACTTGCAGTAGAGTTTTCTTTAAATACTACAATTTTTTTTTTAATAAAATCAACTTTGAAGGTGCTTCATTTCAGTTTACATGAATGCATTCAAGACGTGGACACATAACACTCTTCCAAGACCCTCATTAGACATTACAATTTGCATTACAGTGTACCACTGTTACTGCTTTATATGTTACTCTATTTTCTTTTAGTTGGCATGTGGTTAAAAACCTCTGGATAAGTTTAAAAACATTCTCTCTTGCAAGATACCCTCTTCTTGGTGGATAATGCAAGAACTAGTTTTTAAAATCAATATAAAATGTGCGAACACAAATATGGATTGTACATTAGTCTTACATGAGAAAAATGTAGGTGCACTTTTATAAAAAGAAAACAGATATAAAATGATGTAATCATTTGCACAATACATAGATTGTTGTACACTGTACTCTTTTGATAAGCCAATGGTTTCCTTGTCCACATACCATCTGGACTTATTGCTTTAGATGGCAGTTTTGTTCAAGCATGTTCAGATCTTAAGCGCATCTGTCCGCTTCCGTCATCCGCACCTGTCATCTGTTGTTTTAACACAGTGCGGAAGCAGACTACATTGTGGCTCATCTTCATGAAAACAATGGGTGTGGATGACGGAAGCAGACAAGTGTGTTCACTGCTTTAAACATACCTGTTTTATCCACTGTCTAATAAACTTTGGTATTACAGGTGCATTTTGTGTGATTTATAGGGTAACGTGGGTGACTCAAGAGTGGTTGCCAGCATTCGGGGGGAGGTACAGCAATTGTCATTTGACCACAAGCCTTCAAACGAGTCAGAGACGAAGAGAATCATAGCAGCTGGAGGATGGGTGGAGTTCAACAGGGTCAATGGTAACTGTTAGTTTTACTGTTAATTGTTAATATATAGCTGTATTTGTTTTACCCTCACAGTCAAGCTTGGTCATTCAGAAATTTGTGATATGTTCAATGTTTCCATGAAGTTGGTGTTCTGTTTTTTATTCTTGAAAGTCAAAATAATTTGATTATTTGTGTGGCAACATTGCAACTGTGTATGTGTCCAACATATTGCTTTGTTACAATTCAACATTCATTTCAGTTATTTACTTATGCCTTTGTTGGAGTGTGTAATAACAATTGTTTTGCTATGATAAATTGAAATAGTTCTATAAGATGTGTGTACTTCTAATTAATAATCCTTGCCTGTTTCATTCTTGCAGGCAATTTGGCATTGTCCAGGGCTTTAGGCGACTTTGTCTTTAAGAAAAATGATACAAAAAAACCAGAAGAACAAATTGTAACAGGTAAGGCTGCAATGTCATGTGACTAATTTGTATGTAAACTATTTTGAATATGCACAGTCGGTTTAATAAAAGAGTGCCTACTTTTGTTAAAATTTATAGAATTCAATATGATTGGGTAATTTGCAAAAATGTTAATTGTCTGATGCTATAGTATATACAGCTTCACCACTTTTGCCCTTTTTTGCCACATTTTGACTGGATCTGTTAAAACATTTTATAGTTTGTCTGATGATTTAACAAAAATTTTATTTTTTCTCAAAATTCAAAATGGTTCTAAAATGATATGCACACACAATTTAAATGCAGAGGGACCTATTAGATAATTGGTACTATTTTTATCTGCTTGATTCCATATTTGTGAATTATCGCAACATTATGTATTGTTTTCCATATGTAATATATTTTTGCTGTTGGCCAAACACGTCTTGTATCTGTGTGTAACAGCACAGCCTGATGTCGTCGTGAGGGATTTGACGGATGATCATGAGTTCCTTATCCTTGCTTGCGACGGCATTTGGGATGTCCTCTCAAATCAGGAAGTGGTCGACTTTGTCCGTGGACGAATCGCAAATAAGATAGAGCCAGAAACTGTACGTGTTGCTTTATCTCACCTGCATTCCTGTTGCTTTGGTAACATTAACCAAAGAAATAAGTTATACACTTTAGATCTAATTAATGTAAATAATGTGTTAAAATAACGTCAGTATTGAAAAATGTTGAGGAAGCATCAGTAATGATGCATCAAAATGGCATCAGTAATTAATATACAGACACACTGACTGGTTCAAGAATCTCATAAAACTCAACTTTTCAAGCTTGCTTGTTTCTACTGAGGAATGTGAATGGGGACACTTCTACTGAGGAATATGCCAACTGTGAATGGGGACACTTCTGTGAACGTGTCTTATTTATTTTTTATATGTTATTCTCTATTTACTTTAATATATAGCTATGATTCTTATGATTACATGTATGCTTTTACAATGACCCCATGCACCAGTAAATGGGCTTTACAGAATTTTTTAAATAATAATGTTGATGTTACCGTGCTGTGGCCAACACAGATCTGCGAGGAGCTAATGATGCGGTGCCTGGCGCCCGACTGTCAGATGGGAGGCCTTGGCTGTGACAACATGACAGTCGTACTTGTATGTTTCCTGCATGCCAACACATACGAGAACCTTGCCAACATGTGCACACGACCCGTTCTACATCGCCCGGCGATAAAGCGAAGAACCACAGATGAATCCACAGCAGAGCAACTAGAGTAACATGGCTGTTGCCAGTCAGTTTTGGTTTGCTGATAGCTCTTCACGTGCACCAACTGTGGACGTATCCCATTCATGTGCAGTTGGTACTCCATTTTAGTCATAAGTCGTGTGACTACTATTTACGATCGTATGTTGATTGATGTTCGTGTTGCCCCTTTCATTTGCAAGACGTTTCTGTTCGCAATTAAGACTGTGCAATGATTTCTGTTGCTTCAGATTTCTTTCAGGTATTTACTTGCTACACACAGTGTAAACTATTACACATGGTGTAAATTCTTACACACTGTAAATCATATCTCCATTCTTAGCACAGGTATATTATGCAGTCCTTTTGCGAATGTTTCAGGTTTGATTTTGGTGTTAGCATCATGGGACGACTAATTGACAAATTCATTGAATCTGTGAAAATACGGGTTGGGATTGATTTGTATCCATACAGCAATTTCTGGCCACACAGGAAAGTAACTCGATTACTATATGAAGTTGTACAGTGTATTTCTTTTCGTACCAAAATATCTGCAGTCACTCTTGATGTTACACTAGAAGCTAAACTTTGAATGACCTGCAGAAGGCTGTGGCCATCATGCAGGTTGTCCATCAAAGTCAGGTCAATGTCACGGTTGGATCAATGTCACTGTTTGGTCAATCTCACCATCTGGTTAATGTCACTGTCGGAACAATAGCATGGTGGTGTCACTGTTGGGTCAATGTCACGTCCTTGTTATCATCATCTGTGTAACATCAGTTTTGTTATTCTGGTTGTAATAACCAACCGAGGCTGAGTGGAAGATTGTGAATATTTTGTGTATATAATTATACATATATAAATACGTAGTTGATTGTTCGGTTATGAGCTAATGTGTACATTATAGAGACTGCGTATGTTGCCAAATATGTGAGACTGGCGAAGGTGGCTGCCGGGTAGAGGAACTATATACTCGCTAGCTGTGGAGGACAGTAATGCTTTGTCATGATTGACGTTTAGTAGCGGATGTCTGTAGCCGTCCACATGACAGATACTAGCATGTTACCTTAGAATGATTTGAACCATTTTCACTTTTTGATGTGTGTTCCTAATATTGTGTGTTATTTACTTGCTTTGATGTTTTTCCCGTTATGCTTCATAAGAGTGACAACACATAGTGGAAATTTACTATATATGTTTATGCTGGGAATGCAGGTTGTGAAATTTGCAAGTTTGGATGCTGCCTGGAAACTTTTCCAGCAGGCATCTCTACATGGTAGGAAATATTTTTGTCTCACTAAGTGAAAGTTGTGATTTGCTGTGCAACTAAAGGATACAGTTTGTATCTGCTTTTTTGACAATTGCGTTTAGTTCTGGGGTACAAATATAAACATATTATATCTGTCCAGACGTATATCCTATCATCTGAAACTCGTATCACTATGTATATATTTGCACCTGACTTGAGAAGTTGTGATTCGACCTTAACTCAACTCTTGATTGAGCACAACGCTAAAGATCCAACTTAGATTAACTATTTACTAGATGACTGAACCTTTAATGTATGTTGGATTGATTTTGTTATGGAGCCTATTTTTAAGCCAGTTGAAATGTATTTTTGCCCCAAGTCCAATGCAGCTAACATATCTACAGTACAGAATGCACTACATTTATAACATCCCATGTTTGTGGAAAGGTGATAGTGAAAACTGAAACAAGTTAATTTGCTGAAACAATATGGGTGCAAACTTGGGGCAGAGCTGACTAGAAGAAATCTTAACTGTGGTGTGAGCCATTTATCTAACCAACTGTGTTTCGTGACATCTATTTCTTTCCTATGCACTAACTGTGAAACATACTGCTCTATTGTGAAGGTGACAGTTAGAGCTCCCTCTTAAATTCATTTAGCCCATCCCAAATCAGGACATCCCATTGTCAGGGTTTATGTAAAAATTGGAGTGCGGCTTTAAATACAATATTTATGGTATTTAAGTAGTGCATAAATGGTGTAGTAATGTGGGCATTCAGTTTAATAAAAGAGTGCATTCTTCTGTTAAAGTTCTTGAAAGAATTGACTTTGATCATTCACTCAGGTAACTTGCAAAAGTGTGAATGGCTTTATGTTATAGCACATAAAGCCAGACCACTTGTGCCCTTTTTTGGCCGAATTGTTACCTGATCCAGTGAAAAGTAACTGAAT
Organism: Lamellibrachia columna; assembly: GCA_963662155.1. NCBI lineage: Eukaryota > Metazoa > Annelida > Polychaeta > Sabellida > Siboglinidae > Lamellibrachia > Lamellibrachia columna. The sequence continues at coordinate 43,812,300 of OY759274.1, forward strand.
AATTTGTCCGATGTGTAAACCAAAGCTAAGTAACATATTTGCACAAACAAGCTAGCACGTCATGGTGTATACTAGATCAGGTTTTTTTGCGAAATGATTTTGAAACAAGCGAAAAAAAATTGAATTGCTGAGGGAGCTTTAACACGCAGTGCTTGAAGGTGGCATACAATGTAGGACCAAACATTGAGACTGGTAAATGGTGGTGATACATCATTCTCTGGTGACTACCGAAGACAACGACTTGTATATAGTTTTAATGCATGTCAAGTTGTCCTGACTGGCATTGACACAGATAACTCTGTGGATCGGTAACAACCAAAGATACTAGAATAAATTTATTCTAGTGTCTTTGGTAACAACTTCGATCAATCACCAGGGCTTAACAGACAGAAGTTTGAGAAATGCCTAATAGTATTTTTATACTTAGAATTCAGGCACGTGAGATAGCCAATCGTTGCTTGTATGTGTGTATGGGATAATATTATGTATCTTAGTTAAGCTATTTGTATATTTTGTGTGTGTGTGTAACCAGGAGAGTGGTTGATGTATAGGGAGATCCTCCTCCTAGCTCCTGTTAGGACATATCTCTCGGGCACAGATACCTGTTTGGTCATGCTTGACTGGACACAAGTTTTCATGATTCCCATTTGGTCATGCTTGACTGGACAACAGTTTTCATGTTATGACAGTGAAGGGATTACAGGCCAGTTTACTTACAGATGCTTGACCTTTGGGTCACGGTATGATATTTCTGCTTCAGTCATTCTCCAGTCATACATCCCCTAAAATTGGACAATGTAGGTTTTTGGACATTTGTTACATTTCTCAGGTGTGAGGTAGACTGTTCCAGCCAACGGTCACAAATATGTGGTCTCTGCACCGAGTAAGGATCTGCACTTAACTGTATTATACATGGAAATAACTGAGGCAGAAATGTCCAACCTATGTCTAATGCAGAGGCCGAATTGTCTGTCCAGGACTTTTGGGCCATTCACAACATGAAACCTGTACCGCTAGTATTGGTAGCACCAAGTGAAGCAAGTAACAATCGGAATAGTGATGCAGGCGTTTCTTTGTAAATAGTTTGAGAAATAAAAATGCATAAACCATATGATTTGTAGTTGTTTTAACATGATGTTGTGCTGATATGGCGTGGGTGTGGTGCCTCGTGCTCCCAGTCAGCTGATGAATGTCTGGGTCTCAAAGATCACTAAGCCCCCCCCAGATGGCAAGTGGTTGAACATAATTGTATTGGCATAACACGTTTGTCTATTTTAAGGCATTTACGCCCACTGGGATGCTATGTAGACTGCGTAAAAAGGTGTCATATTTCCCATGTCCACCATGTCCGTGAATTTTCAGAGTAACACTCAACTTAGCCACACGCACGAATATGCAAACTGTGTACAGTATGGTCATTAAAAATTAATACAACTAAGACTAAAGTTTTAATCTTCTAAAGGTAAAACCCGTAAAATTCCTACATTCTCTTTCACAGATCCCCGTTTGGTCATGCTTGACTGGACACAAGTTGTCATGATTCCCATTTGGTCATGCTTGACTGGGCAACAGTTTTCATGTTATTACAGTGAAGGGATTACAGGCCAGTTTAAAAGAGCAATGTGTGCCCCAATTGGTTGGGCAACATCCTGTCACTTGACAACACTCTTCTAATCATTATGTGTGATTAAACGAAAGACTTGTCTAGACTGCAAATGCTACCTATTGACTTGCACCAGTCCAGTCTGTAGCTTTGATGAAAGGTCACAATGGGTGTATCTGGTGTCCGTTGCAGCAATCACTGATTGGACACTGCTTCGATGTTTGTTTTGACTATGTTTATCTTGGTGTCAACATGAATTATAATGGAAGATTTGTTCTTGCTAAGCAAAGGCAATACGTGCAAGCACAGAAAGCTATGTATAGTTTGATTAAAAAGTCACAACAATTGCTTCTTCCAATATTTCAACTATTTGATCATACTGTTGTACCAATTTTGTTATATGCTTGTGAAGTATGGGGGTATGAGAATGGTGATATCATTGAAAAACTTCATTTGGAATTATGTAGAATGGTATTACATGTCAACAAATCTACTTCTTAATGTATGATATATGGCGAACTAGGCTGACCACCACCAGTGATACAAATTAAACAAAGGATGGCTAATTTCTGGATTAAGTTAGCACAAGGAAAATATTCAAAGTTATCAGTGATAATAATTATATAGATTATTACTCAACTTAAATAATAACAGTGAGTATGAATCACCTTGGATAAAAACTGTTCAAACGGCTAAATAATTGTCTTAAAATCAGACTTCATGACGAATATATTCAAACATGGTCATGAAATGTATTTCACAATGATAAACGTATTACCTATATGATATTTAAAGAAGTATTCGAGTTTGAATCATACTTGACATTGTTACTGGAGAGATTAAGAATTCTTTTCAAAGAGATACAAAGGGACACCTATCCGACTTGTGTAAACAATACCATTATGTAATCAAAGCTTTACTTAATAAACACGTCCCAATAACCACCAAATCCGTGTCACAAAAACCACCAGCTCCGTGGATGACTCTTGACATTTTACAATCTAAAAGGCGTCATCGTTATCTTGAACGAGTATGGCGCAAATCAAGTTCCCATTTGGATAGGTCACGTTATTCAAAACAGTGCCTACTGCAACACACAAATGGCTAAAACCAAATTGGATTATTATACAAATATGGTCTCAAATAACGCTGAAAATCCACGTCAGCTATGGAACTGTATAAATAAAATTTTACATACAGTGCTAATCATGTCTCAATCAAGTTTTTATGTGACTCGTTCTCCAGTCATTTCAAGAAAAAATTAGCCTGATCTAGTCTGCCTTTCCAGATCATACTTTAAATCCTGTACAAGTGGACTATCCGCAAGTAAATTCTCTAATTGCTTCTTTTACGCTTGCTACAATTGAAGAAGTAAGGAAATGATCATGTCCTCCCAAATAAGTCCTGTGATCTTGATTCATTACCGACTACATTGCTGAAAGCATGTCTTGGTATATACTTTACTCAATAACAAATATTGTAAATGCATCACTGTGCACTGGCTTGTTTCATGACGATTTTAAACAAGCACAAGTCAACCCACTTCTTAAGAAGTCAACTTTGCCTAAAGAAAACGTAAACAGTTATACATCTGTTTCTAATCTAAGCTTCATTTCCAGGGTACTTGAAAAAAGTTGTAGCGTCTCACGTTGAGTTCAATTGTATGTCTAACGTATTACAATCAGCTCACAGTTTCATTCTAAAAGTACATAATGATGTCGCTCTAAATATGGATAAAGGTAAAGTAACAGCGCTCACCTTCCCTGATTTATCTGCTGCTTTTGATACTATTGACCATAACATACTCATTAAACACTTGTCAATGTGGTATGGCATATATGGCACAACTCTGAGCTGGTTTTCATCATACTTTATTCATAGATACCAAAGAATGAAGATAGCTAATTGCTTTTCGTGCAGTGTTCCTCGGGGTTCTTTTCTTGGACCATTACTTTTTACTCTTTACTCTACTCCACTCAATTCAGTTATTCAAACCTATAACTTGGACCACCACCTATATGCAGGTGATACACAGATTTACCTTTCCTTGGCTACTCCGGATACAAATTGTTCCTTAAACCAACTCAGGGATTGTCTCCAGAATGTGTTCCACTGGATGACTAACAGCAAATTGAAGCTTATTAAGGCATCTAAGCGTATATTTATATGTAGTATATTTATTACTTAGCATAGTATATATAATAAAGTCTGTCTGATATTGGTATCTTTAATGCGTTTTATCGATCGGTATCGGACAGAGCAAATAAATTAGCTTATTTAGGTAATATAATTATACATAATATAAAAATGCCTTTATTAATTTTTTTTATGTGCTGTTCAGGTAAACTTTACACTGAACCGCGTCAATGTAGGCCTATCCATTTAAAAAAAAACGTGTAGTAGTATATTAGTACATAATATATGTAGCATGTTTATATGTCTATTACTTAGCACAGTATATGTATATATTTATTACTTAGCATGATGTAATAATATTTATTTGTAATTTACAGAAATGCACTCCCACAAACATTATTGCATACTCACATATACAAAGACAGAATATTCACATTGTCACCTCCACGTGGTTTCTGTCGTGAATCGCAACACTGGAGTAATATCAATGTGGTGCGCACTAAGTACTGTGTGGTAAAGGTTTACCGAGAATAAACCGGGTGAATACGCAAAAATAGACTACTATAATATAGACTACTATTTCCGCATGGAAAGCAAGCTAAAGTTGGTGCTGGTTGGGCAGTTTCGCGCGTCGTATACCCGGGAAATGATAAAATCTGCTATTTCTGTCCCGATCTCCTCCTGTCTTATATGTTTGATAAGGTCATTGTGATGTATTGATACGTATTTATTACGACCGCATGGTTTGATCATGACGCCGGTGTAACGGGCCCAGAGTAGTCCGTGCCGAAAGTCAGCGGAAGTATGCATTTTGCGTATTGCGCATGCGCGCGCAAACGCAGTGGACGCCATGCAACCCGGGTGAGCTACGTGACCTCAGGTAACCCGATCAACTTTGACCCCGTGCCAGGAGTATGCAGACTTAGCGAGACTAATGCAGATTCAGGTGACCCACATGACCCCCACGATGTTGACCTTATTTTGTCAGCGAGGCCTTTTTAAGAAAGTTGAAAGTCATTTGATTATAACGTGGAAACTGATGTAGCATCAGAAGAGATGTAGTTGAGACGAAAAGTACAAAAAGTATATGGAGTGCATCAAACATTATTTGGTGAAAAAGTAACATCTTGCGAGTGACAGGCGCATGAGATGCTGTGTTGAAGGCAACCAAAGGCAAAGGCCAAGGCAAAGATCACAAGTACGAAGTAGACGGTGAGTAGGCCTATATAACTTTGAGACCCTTATATATATATATATATATATATATATATATATATATATATATATATATATATATATATATATATATATATATATATATATATATATAATATAGCCATTATTTGGTAATACCCATTATGTTAAATCACCAGTGACCAAGTGTAGGAGTGCAAGCACCCAAATGAAATGTTAGACAATTTGCATTTGAAAGAAGTACCATTATCAAACGACAAAAGGACGTGGTTATTCGCACAGCTGCTCTGCAGGTCCCTCTATTAATTACCAAAAGTGTGGTTGTTATTATTTGCAGAGCTGCACTAGTGCCGCACTAGCTTTTGGCATTGCAGAAATAGTTATTGCTATTTGCAAAATTACCATATTGGTATGGTCATTAATGATAATGTTAATGATATATTGTGTCACTTAAGTTATGGCTTCTTACTTGAGGCTTGTCTTGCTGTTTCTACAAAGTAGAAGATTAAATGGCTTCACTTCTTGTATAACAGCCACCTAGTCCATTAAGCTACTTCTTGTTCACTGGTTCAGTAGTGCACATGTATTACTAAGTCAGAGCAAAGTTGCTGTGTTACAGCATTACAAATTTTACGTATACATGCTTCAAGGAGGTAGACCTAGGCTAAAGATACAATATGCCAGCACTTCACTCATGTTGAAGTTGCTGGGAAAGCTTTGGCTGGGTGCAACTACTGTGCTCATCAACAAAGTATCAAGGCCTGCAGGATGTGGTCCCATCATAACAACTGTGTAACATTTGCAATTGAGGTAGGCATGAGTAATAGTATTTATGAATATGATTTAATGTTTTTTTTTGGTAAATTAAATAACATCATTGCAGTAAATGTTTTATCTCTTGAATTATAAGCTGTAAGCATTTGTCGCACACAACTTGATAAAGAAGCTTCCAAATGTCAGTTATTTTGGTAAGAGAGTGAGAAATAGATCAATATTAGCCATGTTGTCATTTAGTCCTGGTCCCTTTCATTGCATATAGCAGATATGCATACTTTACTTTAATAGTTTAACACTATTCACCGGATATTGAATGGATTAAATGTGTCATTGTGGCATGTACCACGTGGCTTATAGTGGGTGATAAAAGGGAACCGTGCTGGCTTTCACTTTTAGGTGACTAATAACACAAGTAATGTACAAGAGAATCAGCATGGAAATAAATGCATACACTTTTTGTGTTATTTTAATATTATAATCATTAAACAGTTTTGGCTACACAGGCAGACACCATAGCTAAACAAAATTATAAGTACTTGTTTGTTTACATTTCTAGACAGCAGCTGAACCTGTGAATGAGCCAACAGCCATGCCTGCTACTCCTCTAACTACCAAGCATCCCTTGGGCCAAGATCTTAATCAAGAACCCCCGGTCAAAGTCATCATTCAGTAGAACATCTCATCTCTTCTCACCAAAACAAATGCTGCTACTGAAGACAACCTGGACGTTCTTGTTGCAAAGTTCTTCTACTCGTGCAATATCCCCTTCACTGTATCAGATCACCCAGGGTTCGCAGTGGGACTCTCCTTGATAGTCTCTGATGAATTGACGTCACAAATGAAGCATCTCAAGGATGAAACTGTCACACTGATAGAGGATGGATGGTCGAATATCCATAATGATCCCGTCCTTGCTACAACTGTACAGAAGAGGTTTAACCAAGCAGTCGTCTGATCAATGAGTAGCGGGAACTGGCCCACCAGTGGCTCACAGAGAACAATTCAGACTACCTCCCAGCAGCCATTGCTTTTGAAACAGAGTCTGCGCCACTCCCACCATCCTTCTTTGAAGCAGGTGCTATGCATCCAGAATTGTGGTGGTAAGGGCTTAGAACAGTTACTCTGCCACATGGTTTTGTTCTAGTTTCGTTGCACACAGCTTGTGTGTCAGCCTTGTGCAACGTTTGGAATAACTCACACAAAGCTGATAATTCATTAGGCTTGTGTTCTGCTATCGAATGCTACGTGGCAAGCATGAGGTAGAGGACTGAATCACTGTCAGACTTTCACTGTCACAGGAGATTTGTGCCAGTGGACCTAGAAGAATAAATACTTATTAAATGTACAACGACAGTTTAATAAAAATACTAAAAACTTACTAAGATCAATAATTGCAGACACTGGAGCGTTAGTGTATATCCCACCACATATGTTAGTGTATATCCCCCACATATGCACATACACCAGAAGATTGTGACTGATGAGAAAGAGAGAGACAAGATCTTGTGGCATATTCACTCTGCGCCACCTGCTGGCCACAGTGGCATCAATGCTACTGTGGACAAAATGAGCCAGCGGTGTTACTGGAAAGGCTTGAAAGACGACGTAAAAATCTATGTAAGTGATTAAAATACATCTGCTGGATATTGTGTTAGAAATGTAAGTGTTACGTAAATATATTGCTGTGTGTATTATAAGTTGTAAATAAATTTTTTTTTATAGAACATTTCATTTTTGAATGCCAATAGTAAATTTTTTGCCATAATAGCCATGTAATGCCAAGTCTCTTAAAAAATTATATATAGAATGAATACACCAGATTGAAGTAAATTTTGTCCAGGAAATTTATGTAATGTCTTTGCAAAAATAACCCGATAGCCAAACAATTGAAAAACTTTGAACTTTGAGGCTGCATCGAACTTTTGTGTGCCCTTAATCTGAATATGTTTATTACTGGATTGTTTAATTTGTAGGCCCTCTACCTGAGACCCAGAATGGTTTCAAGTATATTATGACACTAACTGATTACTTCACAAAGTATGTGGAGTTGTATCCCCTGAGACGGAAGTCTGGTGCAAAGATTGAAAAGCTTCATTTGCAGGCATGTAATTTCTGGATAGTTTAGTTTTAATTCAGCAAAATGTAAAGCTTCCCCTACAAATTAAACCTATATGCAACAGATATGGGGTCAAATACACTGAAATAATAATTGGTATTTTTTTATAGAAAAAACATTGTACAGAAAACATTCAAATAATAAAGATCCTCTATCCGCAGCATTGCCTAATCAAGTAGAGCTAACAGAAATTTCCTTTTGATGTTCTGTGCATTCACCTGTTTCACACAATCAAGACAGCAAGTGGTCACGAAGTACACCTACAACTGATTCAGAAAATTTCCTACTAATACAATTACCACCCCTGGCTTGAGAGGATGATTCCGGGTAACGGAGCAGACAAGGTTGCTTTAAAGCTAAATTGTTACATTTTGTCAGCCAACATTTCTGATGTGGTAATGTTGTTTTACAGATATGGTGCTCCCAAGAAATTGCTGTCAGACCAGGGGCGAGAATTTGTCAATCACTTGAACACTGACTTGGCAAAGAAGTTTGACATTGACCGTATGGTTACAGCAGCAAACCATCCACAAACTAATGGAATCGATGAGAGATAGCATATAAGATTGTATTGTGAAACATTATGTAGTAAAACGAATGTTCACAGATTAGAATTATGGTTTATGTTTAAACAAATGTATTTCAAATAATGTTTTTTTAACAAACTGATATTAAGATAACTAGCAAATATAATTTTTTTAACATGTAGTTTTTTCTCAAATATTTTTGGTCAAATTTAACAAAATAAAATATTACATGTCGTATTAATTAATAGTATGGTATTATTGTTGTTGCTAGTAGCAGTAAACACATTAATGCTGTGCTATTTAGTATTGTATTCTACTATGTTTGAAAATAAACATTATTATTACAAATTTTCCACCATTGACCATATATATTTTTGCAGAACCAACCAGATACTTAAGACGAGACTCAGTAAGCTAGTAGCTGAATACCAGACTGACTGGGATGAGTATCTTGAGGAGGTGGCCTTCAGTCTCCGCACACAGAGACAGGCATCTACAAAGTGCACCCCGTTCTTTCTTATGTACAACAGACACCCACGTCTGCCTGTGGAGGTACTTATAACATTACTTTCTTTCATTGCATAAATTATAATCATCACTGAATATCATATGTTACATGCCTTTTTTATAGAATATTTTCTTGTGTAATGATTGCAATGCAATATACATGTATTAATTGGGTTTTATATAAATAATTAAATGTGAAGCATAATTATATTTTATTCTTACATATTTATGATATCCATAACAACTTATCAAACTTGTTTGGCCATCTTCAGCATTTGACAATAATATCTCCATACTGTTTTCTATTCCGATTTATTATATAGATGGATGGTGTTGACCAGGATGATGATGTTGACATCCCAACATTTCTGGAACATGATGTGGACAGATATCAACATGATCTTGTTACACAGGTTCAAATGGTTCATGAGCAGGTGTGTAAAAGTGGTCCACTTTTGTATCATAATATGTGTTTGTATGTAGCTGTGGATGTATACACCATGGCATAGGCATGGGGTCATTAACTTGAAAAGTTAATTAATTACATTACAATTAACTCATAAAAGTGCAGATATTTGGAACTACCTAGCATATCGCTATATTTTGTTGAAGAATTCCAATATTATTCCCATATTTTCATTTTGTATTCTATTATGTCCTATGGATTTTAGATCAAAAGTGGATGGGCACACTGGCAATGTGTGACATTTAAGTCTGTCATCCAAGTATGTTCTATATAGCACCATGATTTTCCAGGTTCATGCAAATGTTGAAACTGCACAAGAGCGGCAGACTAAGCACTACCGAAAAAGACAAACAAAGGGAGTCAAAACATTTGACTTGAAAATAGGTGACATGGTGCAGAGAAGGCACATGAGGAATGTCGGGAGGAAGGGTGGGAAACTACAGCCACAGTGGATAGGACTATGCAGGTAACTGAATCAGCCACTTGACTTGGTTGAAATTGATTCTCAATATCTAATAAATATTTACTATGTCACCTTTACTTGTAAGAAATAGTAAGATGGGTTAACATTATTTTGTTGGAATGAAATCTAGTATTTCTGATCCAGGTTTCAGAGAAAAGAGGTCGCCAAAACTCTTCAAGAGATCATCGAGAATTACACTGTACTAAGTTGGGTTTGTCTGGTAAATGATATGACAAACCATGATCGCTGGAGGAAATTCGTGTCACTACAAAAAGTGGTTGACACATGGAACTGAATACCTGTAATTTCATAAGTTTATGCCTAATACATGTTCATTTTCCCCAGGATAACAAACATTGGGCCGAAATACTAGGTAACATTGGCAAACAAGGCTGGTGCAGTCCTGAAGACAAAGGTGGCCTACGACCAGTTGAAACCCTACCACACACCTCACCTGCCTACCACACAGTCTTCCTACCACACAGACAACTCCACACACTCTTCTTACCACACAGACAACTCCACACAGTCTTCCTACCACACAGACAACTCCACACAGTCTTCCTACCACACAGACAACTCCACACACTCTTCTTACCACACAGACAACTCCACACAGTCTTCCTACCACACAGACAACTCCACACGGTCTTCCTACCACGCAGACAACTCCACACACTATTCTTACCTCACAGACCACTTACTTAGTCTAGATATTTGATAAGGAATAATGATGTCAGAATGTTCACTGGATTATATTAAAGGTTAATATAATCACAATCACACTTGTTGTTTCCCGGGGATCTCCTCAGTTTAATTTACTGTCTACTAAATGGTTCATAATGTGATGTAAATATGTGTGACCAGAAAAGTGTGTCTATGTTATCTATGAGTTAATTATTAATGGAAAAACATAATTGTATTTTTGTATAATTGGATGTTAATTTATTACTTGTTTGAATAAATATTGTGATAGACCATATTCGTAGAAATGTTGTGCTGTCTGCCAGTGCAGCATTATACAAAGAACTATATTGTTTCGATCATTATACACGTCTGTCAATCATCATATATAAAAAAATAATAATGTATATATAATATATATATATATGTATATATATATATATGTATATATATATATATATATATATATATATATATATATACGTTAATAATGGCAGCAATAAAGGTTTAGTTCTGTAAATCTTTACCGCATGACTCATTTCCCTAACTGTATTATTTGAAATGTTTATCATACGAATAGGGCGGAGATGTTTGTGTACAACGACACCGGCTGTGCGCATAAATAGCATGCGCAATACGTATACTTCCGCTGACTTTCGGCACGGGACTACTCTGGGCCAGTGTATACGCGGGACTACTCTGGGCCCGTTACACCGGTGTAACGGGCCCAGAGTAGTCCCGTCCCGAAATTCAGCGGAAGTATGCTTCTTGCGTATTGCGCATGCTATTTATGCGCACAGCCGGTGTCGTTGTAAACAAACATCTCCGCCCTATTCGTATGATAAACATTTCAAATAATACAGTTAGGGAAATGAGTCATGCGGTAAATATTTACAGAACTAAACCTTTATTGCTGCCATTATTAACGTAAATATATATGTATATATATATATATATAATATATATATATATATATAATATATATATATACATCATTATTTTTTTATATATGATGATTGGCATACATGTACAATGATTGAAACAATATAGTTCTTTGTATAATACTGCACTGGCAGACAGCACAACATTTCTACAAATATGGTATATCATATTTAATCAAACAAGTAATAAATTAACATCCAATTATACAAAAATACAATTATGTTTATCCATTAATAATTAACTCATAGATAACATAGACACACTTTTCTGGTCACACATATTTTTTGCTGCCATTATTAACGTATATATATATATATATATATATATTTTTTTATTATTTTTTATATATGATGATTGACAGACATGTACAATGATCGAAACAATATAGTTCTTTGTATAATACTGCACTGGCAGACAGCACAACATTTCTACAAATATGGTCTATCATAATATTTAATCAAACAAGTAATAAATTAACATCCAATTATACAAAAATACAATTATGTTTTTCCATTAATAATTAACTCATAGATAACATAGACACACTTTTCTGGTCACACATATTTACATCACATTATGAACCATTTAGTAGACAGTAAATTAAACTGAGGAGATCCCCGGGAAACAACAAGTGTGATTGTGATTATATTAACCTTTAATATAATCCAGTGAACATTCTGACATCATTATTCCTTATCAAATACCTAGACTAAGTAAGTGGCCTTCTTCTATATGCAAGTATGTTTTCAAACGCATGAACAGTTCAGATAACATTAGTAAAATAATTTTTTTAAATGTGAACAGTGACATAATTATATGTACAATAATCTGTATAATGAAGTGCTGGCAGACAGAACCCATTTCAACAAATCTTCTACAACAAGTCATTTAAACAAGCAAGTAGTCAATTGTTTATTCTTGATGCTGGAGGAGCTGCGCCAAGACCGCCTTTCTGAATGCATCAACGTGACACTGATGCATAACGCATGGCTGTATCTCATCACTGATTGCCTTTGCATTCTGGAATAAAGATAAACATTCTTAAATCAAACACATTTTCTGATTTTTGTATTAACATTTCCTTAAATAAATAACACACTTATCTGAAAACTTTTGTATGATCCCCTAACATAATTGTAGGTCAAATATTTCTTCATCATTTCTGCGAGATATAATAATACTTTACACAAACCAACTTGGTAGTACATTAATGTTAAAGCATAAAATTGGCTTAATTGAAGCATTTAGCAGAGCACATTTCCACATGCTCAATCTAACTCTTATCAAGCAAGCATAATATATTATATATGTATGTGTGTATGTATGTTAAGCTTTACTTCCTAGATCAGTTTGGGACATTTTGCACAAATAGCGTTCCGAAAAACTGGTAAAATTTACGTCATAACAAACGTCATGTACAAATACTTCAGGAAACCGTCTTCTGCGTCTGTGTGTATGAAGCATGGGCATTTTTGCTAGTGTATTTAATTGGAGAGGAATTTACTAAATATGTCATAACTTGAAATTAATGATAAGACCTAACTGTTTCTCAAATGATACTCACCATCAGTGTAAATACACCACAACTATGGCTGTCTTCCTGCCGGCTACAGGGTATTCTGATCTCTGCCCATGTCTCCATGGGCAGACCCAACATTGAATGTCTGATCTGTGTGTACTTCCTGGAAGAAGGCCAGAAATCAGTTCACATTCATCAGTCGTGTTGCACCTTCACTCGGGGCATCTGTTAAAAATTACAGCCTAAAGATTGCAGAAACAATATCCATGCTATCCACAGAAATACAAAAGCTATGTACACAGTCTTACTAAACCTGCTGTCTGAATGCAGGGCAACATGTTAAAAAGGACCTACATACTCCTGTATAAAACATATCACTAGACTAACAACATGCATGACTGAAAGGCTAGTTAACATCAACATTGAAGTAGGCAGCAACCCATCTCCATTTTTTTGCCACACCACAATGAAAACATGGGTATGTGTTTAGAAAAGGAGATGATGGATATGTGGTATTCTGGCAGTTGTCAATAAACCAAACTGGTTGCACCCTACTGGTTGCACACAACCAGTAGGGATGATTGTACTTGTTCGTTTCAAGGTAACACTTACTGCCAGAGGGCAACAAACTTCTTTCTCCTCAACTCATTGTCGAGGGAATCTAGCACAGCCACAGTCTTCTCTTGGGGATTTGCGACCAGTATGAACCAGTGGTTCTGGTGACATATCGGGAAGAAAATCCACTGGTAGTTGGCAAGACATACCTAGAGAAAAAGAAACAACGCACATTGCTGTGAAAAAACTAGCGAAGCATCAGGGTTTCACACTTTGAACCCGTTCTTATTTTAACCAAATAGAACTAACTCAGTCAACAATGTACAAGTGGTCGACACTGGACAATAAAATATTAACAAATTTCCTAGCGTAAACTGCCAAATATATAGTTTTAAAAAGACATGCATCATACATGTACTTCATTTGCATCACATATATAATCAGACAGACTTAAGCTATTTTTTTTATAATAGTTTAACCAAAATGTGTGTGATTAATGGTTCTTACATGACGTTCCAATAGTTTAGCTCAGAATTATATTAATAGTGCTTGTGTTGCTAACCTGGTCAAATAGTCACTGCGTGAACTGACCCATATCCAGCAGGATTGCCAGAAAACAGGGCAGTATATAAACAGCCGTGTTTTCTGTGTACAGCACTCCAAGGTATGCATGTATAACCTACAACAATTAATTGCTACTTTCAATTAAGTTAATGATACATTGCCATTAAGTTGAGGAAGATATATTTGCAGTTCTCACTAAGACAGTCATGCAATATGACATTTATATAAATTAACATGAACTTATACTACTAAAACAGTAGGTAGACAAATCACCATAAAGGTTTATGATTAATAAAAACAACTCATGGTCCTCAGAACTATCACGTTTATATTGCCATTTTGTAAACATAATAATATCTATAGATGCAGTATATATAAATATATATATATATACATACATACATACATACATATATATATATATATATATATATATATATATATATATATATATATATATATATATATATATATATATATGTATATATATATATACATATATATAATATATATATATAAATCACTTTATACATTGTGAAAAACACATGAACCTTTTTCAAAACATACTTGGTCATTCAGCCATTCCCCTGGTGACAGGGTGCTCAAATCTTGTGCTGTCAAGCTGATGCCACCAACTGTCACCTTAGCATGTGGAGTCTTCTGAGAGGTAGGAAGGCAGTGTGGAGTTGTCTGTGTGGTAGGAAGGCTGTGTGGAGTTGTCTGTGTGGTAAGAAGGCTGTGTGGAGTTGTCTGTGTGGTAGGAAAACTGTGTGGAGTTGTCTGTGTGGTAGGAAGACTGTGTGGAGTTGTCTGTGTGGTAAGAAGAGTGTGCAGTAGTCTGTATGGAAGGAAGGCTGTGTGGAGTTGTCTGTGTGGTAAGAAGAGTGTGTGCAGTAGTCTGTATGGAAGGAAGGCTGTGTGGAGTTGTCTGTGTGGTAAGAAGAGTGTGTGCAGTAGTCTGTGTGGAAGGAAGGCTGTGTGGAGTTGTCTGTGTGGTAAGAAGAGTGTGTGCAGTAGTCTGTGTGGAAGGAAGGCTGTGTGGAGTTGTCTGTGTGGTAAGAAGAGTGTGTGCAGTAGTCTGTGTGGAAGGAAGGCTGTGTGGAGTTGTCTGTGTGGTAAGAAGAGTGTGTGCAGTAGTCTGTATGGAAGGAAGGCTGTGTGGAGTTGTCTGTGTGGTAAGAAGAGTGTGTGCAATAGTCTGTGTGGAAGGAAGGCTGTGTGGAGTTGTCTGTGTGGTAAGAAGAGTGTGTGCAGTAGTCTGTATGGAAGGAAGGCTGTGTGGAGTTGTCTGTGTGGTAAGAAGAGTGTGTGCAGTAGTCTGTATGGAAGGAAGGCTGTGTGGAGTTGTCTGTGTGGTAAGAAGAGTGTGTGCAGTAGTCTGTGTGGAAGGAAGGCTGTGTGGAGTTGTCTGTGTGGTAAGAAGAGTGTGTGCAGTAGTCTGTATGGAAGGAAGGCTGTGTGGAGTTGTCTGTGTGGTAAGAAGAGTGTGTGCAATAGTCTGTGTGGAAGGAAGGCTGTGTGGAGTTGTCTGTGTGGTAAGAAGAGTGTGTGCAGTAGTCTGTATGGAAGGAAGGCTGTGTGGAGTTGTCTGTGTGGTAAGAAGAGTGTATGCAGTAGTCTGTATGGAAGGAAGGCTGTGTGGAGTTGTCTGTGTGGTAAGAAGAGTGTGTGCAGTAATCTGTATGGAAGGAAGGCTGTGTGGAGTTGTCTGTGTGGTAAGAAGAGTGTGTGCAGTAGTCTGTATGGAAGGAAGGCTGTGTGGAGTTGTCTGTGTGGTAGGAAAGCTGTGTGGAGTTGTCTGTGTGGTAAGAAGGCTGTGTGGAGTTGTATGTGTGGTAGGAAGACTGTGTGGAGTTGTTTGTGTGGTAGGAAGACTGTGTGGAGTTGTCTGTGTGTTAAGAAGAGTGTGTGGAGTTGTCTGTGTGCTAGGAAGACTGTGTGGAGTTGTCTGTGTGGTAGGAAGGCTGTGTGGAGTTGTCTGTGTGGTAAGAAGAGTGTGTGCAGTAGTCTGTATGGAAGGAAGGCTGTGTGGAGTTGTCTGTGTGGTAAGAAGGCTGTGTGGAGTTGTCTGTGTGGTAGGAATACTGTGTGGAGTTGTCTGTGTGGTAGGAAGACTGTGTGGAGTTTTCTGTGTGTTAAGAAGAGTGTGTGGAGTTGTCTGTGTGCTAGGAAGACTGTGTGGAGTTGTCTGTGTGGTAGGAAGGTGAGGTGTGTGGTAGGGTTTCAACTGGTCATAGGCCACCTTTGTCTTCAGGACTGCACCAGCCTTGTTTGCCAATGTTACCTGGTATTTCGGCCCAATATCTCTGAAACCTGGATAAGAAATACTAGATTTCATTCCAACAAAATTTTTTTAACCCATCTTACTATTTCTTACAAGTAAAGGTGACATAGTAAATATTTATTAGATATTGAGGATCAATTTCGACCAAGTCAAGTGGCTGATTCAGTTACCTGCATGGTCCTATCCACTGTGGCTGTAGTTTCCCACCCTTCCTCCCGACATTCCTCATGTGCCTTCTCAGCACCATGTCACCTATTTTCAAGTCAAATGTTATGACTCCCTTTGTTTGTCTTTTTCGGTAGTGCTTAGTCTGCCGCTCTTGTGCAGTTTCAACATTTGCATGAACCTGGAAAATCATGGTGCTATATAGAACATACTTGGATGACAGATTTAAATGTCACACATTGCCAGTTAGAAGTACCAGTGTGCCCATCCACTTTTGATCTAACATCCATAGGACATAATAGAATACAAAATGAAAATATGGGAATAATATTGGAATTCTTCAACAAAATATAGCGATATGCTAGGTAGTTCCAAATATCTGCACTTTTATGAGTTAATTGTAATTTAATTAATTAACTTTTCAAGTTAATGACTCCATGCCTATGCCATGGTGTATACATCCACACCTACATACAAACACATATGTCCACATCATGTTCCAGAAATGTTGGGATGTCAACATCATCATCCCGGTCAACACCATCCATCTATATAATAAATCGGAATAGAAAACAGTATGGAGATATTATTGTCAAATGCTGAAGATGGCCAAACAAGTTTGATAAGTCGTTATGGATATCATAAATATGTAAGAATAAAATATAATTATGCTTCACATTTAATTATTTATATAAAAACCAATTAATACATGTATATTGCATTGCAATCATTACACAAGAAAATATTCTATAAAAAAGGCATGTAACATATGATAGTAATGAAAGTAATGTTATAAGTACCTCCACAGGCAGACGTGGGTGTCTGTTGTACATAAGAAAGAATGGGGTGTACTTTCAAGATACTCATCCCAGTCAGTCTGGTATTCAGCTACTAGCTTACTGAGCCTCGTCTTAAGTGTCTGGTTGGTTCTGCAAAAATATATATGGTCAATGGTGGAAAATTTGTAGTAATAATGTTTATTTTCAAACATAGTAGAATACAATACTAAATAGCACAGCATTAATGTGTTTACTGCTACCAGCAACAACAATAATACCATACTATTAATTAATATGACATGTAATACTTTATTTTGTTAAATTTGACCAAAAATATTTCAGCAAAAAAGTACATGTTAAAAAAATTATATTTGCTAGTTATCTTAATATCAGTTTGTTAAAAAAAACATTATTTGAAAAACATTTGTTTAAACATCAACCATAAATCTAATCTGTGAACATTCGTTTTACTACATAATGTTCCACAATACAATCTTAGATGCTACCTCTCATCGAGTCCATTAGTTTGTGGATGGTATGCTGCTGTAACCATACGGTCAATGTCAAACTTCTTTGCCAAGTCAGTGTTCAAGTGATTGACAAATTCTCGCCCCTGGTCTGACAGCAATTTCTTGGGAGCACCATATCTGTAAAACAACATTACCACATCAGAAATGTTGGCTGACAAAATGTAACAATTTAGCTTTAAAGCGACCTTGTTTGCTCCGTTACCTGGAATCATCCTCTCAAGCCAGGGGTGGTAATTGTATTAGTAGGACATTTTCTGAATCAGTTGTAGGTGTACTTTGTGACCACTTGCTGTCTTGATTGTGTGAAACAGGTGAATGCACAGAACATCAAAAGGAAATTTCTGTTAGCTCTACTTGATCAGGCAATGCTGCGGATAGAGGATATTTATTATTTGAATGTTTTCTGTACAATGTTTTTTCTATAAAAAAATACCAATTATTATTTCAGTGTATTTGACCCCATATCTGTTGCATATAGGTTTAATTTGTAGGGGAAGCTTTACATTTTGCTGAATTAAAACTAAACTATCCAGAAATTACATGCCTGCAAATGAAGCTTTTCAAGCATTGCACCACACAATCGCCAGACTTCCGTCTCAGGGGATACAACTCCACATACTTTGTGAAGTAATCAGTTAGTGTCATAATATACTTGAAACCATTCTGGGTATCAGGTAGAGGGCCTACAAATTAAACAATCCAGTAATAAACATATTCAGATTAAGGGCACACAAAAGTTCGATGCAGCCTCAAAGTTCAAAGTTTTTCAATTGTTTGGCTATCGGGTTATTTTTGCAAAGACATTACATAAATTTCCTGGACAAAATTTACTTCAAAGTAAAGTTATAAAATTACCATTCTGGAGAGGATATGTGTACAAGTCCTTTATTACACTCCTTCATTACTTAGATGGAGTAAAAACCTAAACAACTAGAGTGAACATAGTTATGTGTTATATATACATGTGGCTGCAGGTAGGTGTTCTGGAGAGGACACATATTAGCAATAACTAGGTTTCAATCTATACATGCTTTCTGATGCTTTTGCTAGAAAAACTGTTCTTTATATCCAATGTTCCTTATATCCATGTGTATATAACACAGTGCAGGCAAGAGCTGGGATTTCAAAGTTGTTCCTTTTAAGCAGAGATTCCTTATATCAAGAGTCCTTCTAGTGATATTCTACTATATACATTATAATGATATCTACCCAGGTTTGGACGCTTCAACTGTAATATGCTTGGTTATAATGTTATCAACTGTACTATGCTTGGTTATAAAGTTGGCATGTCACTATAACACAACATGATCTACCTATAAGGTCCATCCCAACCATATGCATGGGCTCTACAATCTTGATTGGCAAAAGCTTAGGAGCCACTGTCTTGACCTTCTCGTAGCGTTGACAAGAATCGAATCTAGCAATCTGCAATATAAGTAAAATAACAAAAAGCAACATAACAAAATGGAATATACAATTATGTGATTTATAACACTGTTATGTACTTTAACACAGCACATAAAAATACAATTATGTGGTTTATTACACTGGCATATACTTTAACACAGCACTTATACAATCTGGTGTATTCATTCTATTTAATTTTTTTAAGAGACTTGGCATTACATGGCTCTGCAAATAATAACAACCACACTTTTCGTAATTAATAGAGGGACCTGCAGAGCAGCTGTGCGAATAGCCACGTCCTTTTGTCATTTGATCATCGTACTTCTTTCAAATGCAAATTGTCTAACATTTCATTTGGGTGCTTGCACTCCTACACTTGGTCACTGGTGATTTAAAATAATGGGTATTACCAAATAGTGGCTATATATATTATATATATACACACACACACACACACACACACACACACACACACACACACACACACACACACACACACACACACACACACACACACACACACACACACACACACACACACACACACACACACATATATATAAATATATATATATATATATATATATATATATATATATATATATATGATGTATATATAAGGGTCTCAAAATTATATAGGCCTACTCACCGTCTACTTCTTACTTGTGATCTTTGCTTGCCTTCAACACAGCATTTCTCATGCGCCTGTCACTCGCAAGATGTTTCTTTTTCACCAAATAGTGTTTGATGCACTCCATATACTTTCTGTACTTTTCGTCTCGCCTACATTTCTTCTGATGCTCCATCAGTTTCCACGTTCTAATCAAATGACTTGAAATCAACTTTCTTAAAAAGGCCTCGCGTGACGAGCTCGCTGACAAAATAAGGTCAACATCGTGGGGGTCATGTGGGTCAGCTGAATCTGCATTAGTCTCGCTAAGTCTGCATACTCCTGGCACGGGGTCAAAGTTAATCGGGTTACCTGAGGTCACGTTGCTCATGCGGGTTGCATGGCGTCCACTGCGTTCGCGCGCGCATGCGCAATACGCAAAATGCATACTTCCGCTGACTTTCGGCACGGGACTACTCTGGGCCCGTTACACCGGCACAAGACAAGTTATTGAACTCCGAACGTTTGACAGTGAAACCGGGAGCATAGGTTTGTTCATCCACTACATCCCTCCCAACTTTAGTGAGAAAAACACGTTCAATCGAGACGTAGAAAATTGTCCTGTAAAAAATAATAATAGTTCTTGATTACTGTGTGTAAAGTCCAAACGAGAGCGTTATAAAAAACAAATTACTGTTATAAACAAGCAAAACACTGATCGAGACTATAAAATACTTGGCTTGACCATGAACATATCGTGTAGTGCTGCCACCTGACGAATAACGCCGATTTTCACTGATGCTCTAGTGTTCTACTAATTGTACTAGACAACAGAACAGAAATATTTCGGGCAGGCGATCAACACTCCTGTTTGGTCTGTTCAGCGACGACCTTTACACCTACGTCTGGTCTGATCAGGTGAAGTTGGGTTTTCAGCTGTCGATGCATTAATAGTTCAGCAGGGGCTACGCCCGTCGTGGAGTGAGGTGTGGTGCGGTAATCGAAGAGGAAGCGTGCTAGCTTTGTTTCCAAGTCACCTCCATGCATGCACTTTACTCCTTCTTTTACAATTCCAACGGCTCGTTCGGCTAGGCCATTAGAGGCAGGGTGGTGTGGAGCACTCGTAAAGTGCTTGATACCATTGTGTCGGCAGAAATCTTGAAACTCTTCACTGACGAAACCAGTGGCGTTGTCACTGACGATGACATCAGGGATGCCATGAGTGCGACTGTCGCAGTTTGCTGATAGTAATAGCTGATGTTGAGCCTGACGTAAGGTGAGCGTCTATCCACTTCGAATGGGCGTCAATTACCACCAGCATCATTCTGCCCATGAATGGACCTGCATAGTCGATATGCAGTCGCGACCAGGGTCTATCGGGGAATGACCATGGTTGTAGGGGAGCTTCCGTGGGTCTGGGCCGGCTACGCATGCAGATGTCGCAGGTTTTGGCCGTTTTCTCAATGTCTTGATCGATACCAGGCCACCACATCAGACTGCGGCCTACGGCTTACATGCGGACGATCCCAGAGTGTGCGTTGTGCAGTTCTTCCAACAGTGCTTGGCGGTGGGCACTTGGAATAATCACTCGTGTGCCCCACATGCGACAACCATCATGGATGCTGAGTTCATCTCTTCTTTGAGTGTACGGCTTCAGGAGTTCGTTATCGTCATGATCTGGAAATCCATCCCTCGTCCTGATGAAGACTTGTGACAACACCGGGTCACGCATTGTTTCACGACGTATTTCACTTGCAGTGACAGGAGACATGTCCAAATACTGCATCGTCAGTATCGTGTCCGCTGGCACTGGTACATGTCTCGGAGCACCACCTACCGGAAGGCGGCTAAGAGCGTGTGCTTGTGGGATGCTTTGGCCCGGCCTGTGGATAATCTGGTATTCGTAGGCAGCCAGTGTTAGGGCCCATCGCTGCATCCGCGGCGACAGCATATGTGGAACGGCTTTCGTTTCTCCAAACTATCCAAGCGGGTTATGATCTGTGACGATGGTAAACTTGTGACCCCACAAATACTGGTGAAACTTCTTCAGTCCCACTATGACGGACAGACCCTCTTTGTCAATCTGAGCGTAGTTTTTTCTCAGCATGCGAGAGACGTCTGGAGTGATACGATATGGGTTTCTCTGCACCATCTTCCATGACGTGAGCAAGAACGGACCCAATGCCGCATGGAGAGGCATCACAGGTGAGTACCAATGGTTTGGAGGAGTCAAAGTGAGTCATGACCTGTGGGGAACTCAGCATCTCTTTCGTCTTGTTGAAGGCCTCTTGTTGTATCTTCCTCCAGTACCACTTGGTGTCTTTCTTCAGCAACTGATGCATGGGGGCCAGCATCGTCGCAAGGTTTGGCAAGAAACGACCATAGTGATTCACCATCCCAAGGAATGAGCGTAACTCGGTTATGTTGGTGGGCGCTGGAGCATCACGGACTGCTGACAGTGTCTCACCGGACGGGTGTATGCCTTCGGCATCGATCCGATGACCAAACTAATCGACCTCGTCACTCAAGAATTGACACTTGGATTCTTTCAGGCGGAACCCAGCTTGAACCAGTCGTTCGAGCACAAGTGTCTGCAAATGTTCATCTTCTGTTGGTCCTGTCACCAACACATCATCCACCATTGTGTTCGGTATGCCCTTCAAGAGCGAGTCCATGACACATTGGAATATGCCAGGTGCTGATGACACTCCGTACGGTAGTCGCTTGTATGTGACCTCGCGGCGCGTTGATGGTGACGTACTTCAGACTGTCAGGATGTAGCTGGATCTGTTCATACGCGTGACGCATGTCGAGCTTCGTGTACGTGGTACCGTTCCCAAGATGTGCATACAAATCCTCTATTCGGGGAATAGGATATCTGTCCAGTTTGGCTACTTGGTTCACGGTGAGTTTGTAGTCACCACAGAGACGTACATTCTTGTCTGCCTTCATTACTGGTACCACAGGGGCGGCCCAGTCCGAGTACTTGACGGGCTCTATGATATCCTCAGTCAGGAGTCGATCAATTTCCTTGTCCACCATGTCTCGCATTACATAGGGCAGTGGTCGCGACTTGTAGTACTTGGGGATTGCCTCATTGTCTACGTAGATCTTGGCAGCGTATGTTCTAACTGCTTGGTGCGAGTCTGTAAACCCGATGGCGTACTTGTCCAGTACAGCCTGCAATTGAGGTTGCTGCTTCCATGTTGAGTGTGATGCATTCAACTGATGAACTACAGCCCAGTCCAGTTTGAGTTTACTCAGCCAGTTCCTGCCATGTAAGCTTAGACCGTTGCCGGGCAAGACCATGAGCGGAGCCAATTGTAGTTTCTACCATGACGTTGATGACACCCATGATCTTCACACACTGTCCTGTATATGTGCGAAGCGTGTCCTTTCTGGAACTCATGTTAGGCGGTGCCGAGTTTCGCCAGTGCTTGTGCAACGTTTCTTCGCTGATGATCGAGAGAGTGGCACCTGTATCTACTTCCATCAGAAGCGTCTTCCCATCTACTTGTATTTGTGTAACGATCGGGTCTGGACGTTGTCCCGTCAGACTGAACATGTTGTATGTCGCTCCAGTGTGTTCAGATGGGACACAGTCTTGTATCGGTGCCGTCAGCTAATGAGTGCGGTTTCTTTTCCCTTTTTCAGCTTTCTCTTTTGCGAAACAGTTGCTCATGATGTGTCCATCTTTGTGACAATATCGGCATTGAGCATCCTTGTAGTGACACTCGTCCGCCGAATGAGACGTTTTGCCACATCTGAAACATGGTTTCCGACGATTCTGAGCGGGTGGTTTCTTCTCCCACTTTCTCGTTGAATGCTTGCGGGCGGTTACTTTGTTTACACACGGTGTACTGTCGTGTGCAGCAGCGTTTAACTGAGTAGTGTTAACAGCAGCTGATTCCATGGCAAGTGCCATTTGTAGAGCCTTTTTGAAATCAAGGTCGGCTTCTCCCAACAATCGTCGTTGAATGGCCGAATCTGCTACACCACAAACTAACCGGTCCATCAGATTTTCTTCCAGGATCAACCGAGCAGTCAGCTGCGCACCAGCCTTCGTTTGACCAAAATCACAGTTTCTGGCCAGATTTTTCAGTTCAGCTGCAAAGTCACCTATTGACTGTTCCTTCTTCCTGTGCGCAGAATAGAAGTTGTACCGTTGCAAAATTGTGTTTGGTTTCGGTTCAAAATGCGTTTGTAGCAATTGGCACAGTTCAACGTACGTCAGGTCAGCCGGCGTACGTGGCGATGCCAGGCTGCGCATCAAAATAAACCCTAACCTGTCCTGGTAGGAAGACCAATCCTTCCCCGTAAACTCCAACAAGTTGCCGTGCCGTGACATGTTTTGAAAGCTGGCGCCTGTCGTTGTTTTTCGTTAAACCGATTTGACGCGTTGTAGTTTTCCGTGAATTTTGCGGGAAACTGTGATTACAGTCAGTCTCAGCGTAACTTTGGTTCCTTTTTGCTAACCTTCTATGTGCAGTGATGACCACTGATAATCAGAGTATACTTCCTGACATGAAGATCCCATCCTCGTCGCCAAATGTGATGTACTGAAACGTATTTATTAAGACTGCATGGTTTGGTCACGGCGCCGGCACAAGACAAGTTAACTCCGAACTCTGACAGTGAAACCGGGAGCATAGGTTTTTTAATCCACTACAGTAATCTTTCTAGGTAAGGTTGGACTTCCCTTGGATGGTTTATTCCGTCAGTTTGGGGCTGTGCATGCAGCTGCTCCAAATGTTGTTTTGATCGACAGGAACAAATGATTTAGGCAACACTTGTGTGCCTGAAGAACTGGCAGAACCAAAAGGTATTGTGGCATTTGCTCGCAAACTGACATCAAAAATAACACAATATCTTCTGTGTCACTGTGTTATTTGATAAAATTAATATACTAAATTTCATGCAATAAGCCATCCATGTTAAGTCCTCATCTTCCTTAGCAGATGATTTTTCCATTCATATGTGACAGCTCAAAGTTTGTTATTTTCTTTCTTTTAATTTTTTTTTATTTTCAGGTAGAAATTGTCATTGTTTAAAAAAAATACCAACATTATTTATCAAAATACCGATTCATCTACGCACGGGACTGTGCCTAACCAAAGAAAAACAGCTATCGGCCTGCACCAATGCCAATGCCAATGCCAATGCCATGGCATCGAAGCTGGCATGGGTAGAATCTTCAACGACTGGCAGCTCTGCTCTTAAAAAAATTGCTACTCCATAGCTTTGCATGGATTTCTGGACACTGCCTTCAGGGCTCGACATTAACGCTTGTCCGCTTGCCCGGGACAAGTAGGTACCAGTGACAGTGTAGGACACGTACGTAATCCTGGATACTTGTCCCATCGGATAAGTTCATGCCGTCCCAATATAAAACATGCACTGTTCATTTTATTAATAAAAAAACTGAAAGGACTTGACTTGTTGACACCCAAAATAACGTATAATGGAATCTATAATTGTGTACCGACATCGCAAGTATCACCGCTTTTTTTCCGCAATTCAACTACTGCCAATGTAGTCACCAGGTGGCGCATGTGGTGGGGTGCGGCCGGGAGCCATTCTGAAATTGGCCATTACAGAATTGGCCTGGTGTGGTCGGTTCCTCCACCTTTGCTGTTAGTTGGTGAATTTTCAATTACCTAGATTCGATGATGTCGTTTTATATTATATATGCATATTGTATTCTTGCATAATCAGTTGGCTTACTATAAAAGCTCGTATACAAACATACATCTGACTTGTACTTTTGTCTTCAGCAAACCAGCCACGATTCCGAGTCAATAATATTAGTAAGTAGCATTGTCCCACATAAAGTATTTTAGAAACTAGCTTACTAGGACACAACGCTGTTCCGTTGAAAACTCGAACGCGCTGTCACCGTTCCTCATTTAAATGCCCCTTACACAGCCACACTTCTGACATATGCCCGTTTTATGTTTTTAATTTTAACATTATTGCAACACGGAAACGCATAATTTTTTTTTATCTAATGTCAGAAACAGATCGTGATCATAACAAACGCCAGCGTAATGGCTTAACGCCACTCGGCTTAACGCCACTCGGCTTAACGCCACTCGGCTTCGGTGCGACGGCAAAGTTATGCGTATTTATATTAGGCTACTAAGCACGTTTTGTTGTACATACTAACGCAACGTAGTACAATCATACCACCGCTACATGTTAACGCAAGTATGTTGATAGCTACAGCAAGTAGGAGTTTTTCAGGTATTTATCAGGAACTACATTTTGTACGCATTATTTTGCTATAATCCGATACGTGAGTTGGAGTTGAAAAATGTCGGATTTGTCGAAGTTTGAATTTAAATTTAAGCGATCGCCTGACCGCAGTGATGATGATGTAGATAAAAAACCAAGATTGGCCGAAAAGAAGCATACAAAAACATGATACGCATAAGAGGGAGAGGCTTTTTCTGCCCACTTGGAAGGATCAGTTCCAGTGGGTGGAAGTGAGCGAAGATAATCTAGGTATGAGATGTGTCATGTGTCAGGCACACTCCCGGCTTGCTGACACAAAGAGTCTTTTCAAAGGAATGACTTCGTTTACGAAGGATATCTTGGTAAGCCATGACACGAACATGTCGCACAGCAAATGTCAAGCAGCATTTCAGAGACAACAAGTTCGAAGGCGACGTGAACAAGGTAAAGATGTGGACCCTGTGGCTGTGCAAGGGGAAGCAGCAAGAGCGTGACACTATTGGGCGTCTTTTCAACACTGCCTATTTCACGGCCAATGAGGAGTCCCCATTTACTCTGTATCCTAAATTGGTGTCACTCCAGCTAAAAAAATTGGTGCGAAAATGTGAGGTCAGTATCGGTCAGACAATGAATGTCGACGGTTTATTTGCTTCATCTATGAGGATGTCAGAAACACTGCACCATGTTTGGCATCATGTTTGGCATCATGTTTGGCATCATGTTTGGCATCATGTTTGGCATCATGTTTGGCACCATGTTTGGCATCATGTTTGGCATCATGTTTGATGGCGCTACGGATAAAAACATGACGGAGATGGAGCTAGTATATGCACGTCTTGTAGTTGATGGCCAAGTTAGAAACATGTACGTGCCTACCCAGCCACCCCAGCACGCCCTTGCTGAAGGTATATGTGGGGCCATCAACGAAGTCTTGGTGCAACAACTGGCAGTCCAAAGTCGTAGGAGTGGGATGTAGTGGGGCTGCAGTTAACATTGGCCGGCGGAACAGTGTCATAACAATAAATAATAATAACCTTTATTTGTATAACGCCATATATCCGGATATAAAACCTGTTCAGAGGCGCTTAAAATACAACATGTAAAACATAATCGCTACAAAAAAGGATATAAATCATATAATACGGAATTTACATACATTTGTAAAGATTTACATACATTATGTAAAATAAGTAATAATAAAGTAATAAAAATAAATAAATAATTAAAATGCTATAACAAAATAAACCATATGTTAGTGACGATATATAATAGTTACTGTAAAAAGGTTCTATAAATAATCTTTAAAAGCTGTCTTAAAAAGGTGTGTCTTAAGTCGAGACTTAAACAATTCGAGTGAGTCAGCAACACGGATATAATTTTATTATTATATCCGGCAGATCGTTCCAAAGCGCGGTGCCGTCACGGAGAAACCCCGTCGACCATACCGTTCTAAAGCCGCGGTGCCGTCACGGAGAAACCCTGTCGACCAGACCGTTCTAAAGGCGCGGTGCCGTCACGGAGAAACCCCGTCGACCAGACCGTTCTAAAGGCGCGGTGCCGTCACGGAGAAACCCAGTCGACCATACCGTTCTAAAGGCGCGGTGCCGTCACGGAGAAACCCCGTCGACCAGACCGTTCTAAAGGCGCGGTGCCGTCACGGAGAAACCCCGTCGACCAGACCGTTCTAAAGGCGCGGAGAAACCCCGTCGACCGTCACGGAGAAACCCCGTCGACCAGACCGTTCTAAAGGCGCGGTGCCGTCACGGAGAAACCCCGTCGACCAGACCGTTCTAAAGGCGCGGTGCCGTCACGGAGAAACCCCGTCGACCAGACCGTTCTAAAGGCGCAGTGCCGTCACGGAGAAACCCCATCGACCAGACCGTTCTAAAGGCGCGGTGCCGTCACGGAGAAACCCCGTCGACCATACCGTTAATATCATGGCGTGGTACAGTTAGTAGGTTGCTGTCGGCGGAACGAAGCCGGCGCCCTGGTGTGTACGGCGAGATAATGTCAACAATGTACGCGGGTGCGAGATCGTGTAACGCGCGGTAGGTCAACAGAAGAATGTTGATCCGTCATCGGACCGACAGCCAGTGACGCGCAATGAGGGAGGACGTGATGTGCTGATGGTCGCAATGAGGGAGGACGTGACGTGCTGATGGTCGCAATGAGGGAGGACGTGACGTGCTGATGGTCGCAATGAGGGAGGACGTGACGTGCTGATGGTCGCAATGAGGGAGGACGTGATGTGCTGATGGTCGCAATGAGGGAGGACGTGATGTGCTGATGGTCGCAATGAGGGAGGACGTGATGTGCTGATGGTCGCAATGAGGGAGGACATGATGTGCTGATGGTCGCAATGAGGGAGGACGCGATGTGCTGATGGTCGCAATGAGGGAGGACGTGATGTGCTGATGGTCGCAATGAGGGAGGACGTGATGTGCTGATGGTCGCAATGAGGGAGGACGTGATGTGCTGATGGTCGCGGCGCCGCTTTCGCGTTATTAGGCGAGCCGCCGAATTTTGTACCATTTGAAGCTTCTGAATTAAATGCACGTTTATTCCAAAGAGCAGAGCATTTCCACAGTCTGGATGTAACAAGCGCGTGTACGGTCGTCTGGCACGCGTGTACGGTCGTCTGGCACGCGTGTACGATCGTCTGGCACGCGTGTACGGTCGTCTGACACGCGTGTACGGTCGTCTGGCACGCGTGGGTCGTTAAGCATATTCGAATTTTTGCGATCTTGTGCAATTCTAAATACGCCCCCTGACATGTGCGAGCGACTTGTGTCGACATACATAAAGTGTTGTCCACGAAGACGCCAATGTCTCTCACAAATGATTGCGGTGTTATGTCACACCCACATACGTTGATTGTATCAACAGTTGGAGGAACTCTACAACAAGGCGCACAGAAAGCAATTGCCTCTGGCCTCATGACTCGGATACAAGACGACCGTCCGTACCCAATGCATTGTGTGGCTCATCGCTTAGAACTAGGTAAGTTAAATAAAGCACACTTAGCTTAACATGTAATTAATTTAAACTGTGATATGTTCAGTCTTGTTCATTAATACTGTAACTGCAAATGTATCTGTAAGTCTGTACATATCAATGAAACGTCAACTACAGAGTGTCGTATTTACATTAGGAGCAATTGATGCAGCCAAGGACAAAGGACAAAGGCAACCCACAATTTGGACAAATCCAAGAGACATTGATGCTGATTCACAATCATTTCGAGTACAGCCCCACATCCTCAAGAGACTTAAAGGCTGTCACAGAGGCTGTGGGAGATAAAACAATGAGCTCTACCAATCTGAAGGTAATGGCAATTATCAGGAAAAATCATTACATGCATTTTGTTAAATAATGTGTAAAATTATGATGAAAATTTGTATATATGTAATCAGAGTGTAAGGCCTTTTATATACGCACATACGCTTGCATGGACTTTCAATTATACACGTTGGTACTGCGTAACAGCAGGCCCTTACCAAAATTGCTACTCCATATCCTTACATAGATTTCTGGACATTGCCTTTTATGAAATTACGAATATTTCTTCTATGCACCAGCATAAATGCGTGTAAGGACTTTTGGACATTGCCTTTTTTATGAAACTATGAGTGTTGCTGCACTCTTGGAATATGTTATAAAAATTTAACATGGAATCTCTCAAGGCAGTTTAAAATTTTTATTTCTTCACATACTCAAAATGCATTGCAAGGTCATGCTAAAAATAGATAATTACAAGGTCACGTAGCATTAAAGTAATTATTTGAAAATTTTCACTCCCATTTCCTAATTGACTATATTAACAAGGAAGGTCACATAGTATTTAAGCTGATATAACAAATTTAGCAAATTTACATTTTAACCCCAACAAATTTAGCTATGGCTATATTAATCCCGTAAATATGTCAAATGCGACATGTAGGTCAACTAATTAGGTAATCAAAAATAGGGATTCACCAGATTACATACTATTGAAGTCGATATTAAACATTTTCATCCCCAAAAGTTTAATAGACCTATTTACTAATTAATTACAGCCATATCATGTTTTTGCTCCCTGTAAATAGGTCAAATAATTAGGTCATGTAAAATTATTAATTGCAAGGTCACATAATATTCAAGGTCACATAATAAATTGATAATATCCATCCATCAGAAGTTAAATAGGCCCATGACCTGTTTGATAACAGCTGAATTATCCACCTATATAGGTCAAATGTAAAATGAACTAATTATGTAATTTCTAATATATATATATATATATATATATATATATATATATATATATATATATATATATATATATATATATATATATATATATACACATTGAACATATTGAAGTGAAGTTAAAAGGTATGTGATCCACACACGAATGTTAATATTATTTGACTTTGACATGACCCAATTATTTGACCTACATTTCCCCTTTGACCTATTTACAGGGAATAGTGACATTATTTGCTAAGCTACATCTATTTATTTAAATCCATTGTTGATAATGTTCATTGAGTTTTACACTTTGCTCTGATGTAATTATTTAATTTTAAGGGCTACTATGTTTATCTATATACATGTATTTTAGTGTTAACCTCATGACCATTGGGAGGGAAATGTATATTTTGTAAGGTTTATCATGAATGCAAAATATTTTATTATTGATATAATTATAATAATTAACTGATGGATTGCGGTGGTGGCGGCAAAGATATCTTTAGTGGCAGTGCACTGTAGTAGCATAATCTCTGTGTTGACATTTAAAAATAATTTGTCACGTAATAACCGTGGTAGTATGCCATGTGACACATTTAATTTATTTATTTGTTACAAAACTGCAAATATACTGTTTTGTTGAGATGAATTATTGTGCATTCAACCATAGCCAGGTAGTCGTAAGGAATGTACAGATAATGGCTAAGCGGTTAAACAATGTGACAAGACCAGTATGCTGACCAAATCATGGCTTCAGAAACACCAGCGCAATGAAATAATGCACGACAAGCAAGTTAAATATTCCTTTATGTTGTGTTGGGGTGGGGGACATACTATGGCTTCCACACATTTATGACACACACAAAAGGCATAATTACACATATCTGCATACAGATCAATTACAAATGTGTATTTAGAGCAGGAACTACAACTTATATTGAACCCAAAGAAAGCTCACAACACCATATGATAAAGTTACAGCGTCAGGCTGACTAAAGTTGGAATTGAGCCCGTGCCTGAGGAGTGAAACTTGACATTTTCGTCAACTAACCTTATGATTTCATTGTTTTATTAAATCACACAATATAGTTTCATAACTAAAACTAAACACTACCAATGAAATCAAATGTAGGACTTCATATTGATCACGAACACTGCTAATCCACTCTTTCTAGTTGTTCCTCTGTCTTCACCACCACTTCGGTCGAGGGCATACTTCAGCTAGACTGATAACGCTACAATCACCTCTGCTTCAGTTCATGTCTGCTTCTTCAGGTCACTCGCTTAAAAGGAATTAAAGAGAAGAATTAAATGACACATGTATTTACAACGAAGGGCAGATGAAACGAATACAAAGCACACTTCAAAAGCCGCAGCCAGTCATCATGGTTGCTCTATTCAGACTATTGTCCGGTAAACTCCGGATAGCGGCGATGCAATTTATAAATATTGCACAAGAATTGCAGTTTTATGACAATGACAATGGCTTTGGTAGTTATATAATAAGATTGCGCAATTTATGCATGACCACATTTCACTGGAACATGTGCCGGGTAAGATCGAGAACGAGAGAGAAGCGACGGCACTGAGTTTTGCGATGCCTGTAATGATGTCGATAAAATGTGCTCAGATTCAAATTACCTAACAGTACAAATATAAAGAGTCAGGCATCTTACTTCGCACGATTTGTGTTATCTTAGACAATTTTGAATTGTGTAGTTAACTTTTGCACCTTGAAAAAAAATTGCAACGTTGTATGGACGTCAAATTTCCAAGTTCTTATAATGTTGATGACAGACGTTGTGAAAACACTGGGTTGGTTTGTCGACCTGATTTTAACGTTGTGTCAACGTCACATATATCTATGTTATTATAACGTTGATGATGAGACGTTGTAAAAAGGCTGTATTTATATATGTACCTAGTTGGTTGGACATTCGACGTGATTGCAACGTTGTGTGGACGTAAATTTTCCACGTCCTTATAACGTTGATGACCAGACGTTGTAATGACGTTGGGTAGGGTTGTCGACCTAATTTCAACATTGTGTCAATGTCACAAACATCCACGTCGTAATATCGTTGACGTTTCTTTTCGTGGGATTGCGACCTTGTCGAGGTGGAAAGGCTTGCAAGCTCCAATGTTCATCAGAGCTATGGCGTCCGGAGTCTTGTACTCCTGGTAGGGCCACCCATGACGCACAGGTCTGAGGTGAGGAGTCCGACTAATAGCGATCCAGCCACAACGGCGGAGCAGGCGGAAAAGGACACGTACTGTCCCAACGGCTGTGAAGGCGAACGATCACTGCAGCAGAAGGACAGCGCCGGTCGTCGCGGCTGATCAGGCCACCGAGGTACGGACGTAGTCTCGTCCAGTCTGTGCGGACGCCGCGGGCGCCCCGACTTCCGCACAATAAACGACATCACGCGCAGGCTTCTGTCGAGGGCCCACCATCAAAGACCTACGGCGATGGACGAGGGTTCAGCTAACTGTTACGTTTCCCATTGGTGACGGGACCATCAAAAATGCTTAACCTTCTTTCCTGGCGTTGACATCATCTCATTGACATGCTGGTCGAGTTTCGTCAAAATCACATATTTCTAACTCTTTTAAAACGGCTGAATGCGCCATACCCGTCAACATTTACCAATTTCTGCTTAAATTACTACGAATACGTGCCTTGTGGCGGAAAAATTGCCAAAAATCCTTCCGCCTATTTAAATCTTCTAAAAATCCACATTTACACTGCTAACATGTTATACCAGCAAACTTGCAAATGTGTCTGCTAAAATGCAGTTATGTCAGATGATATGATTTTTTTTTAAATTACACATATCTAAAATTACTGTGCCCTACATTCCCACGAGTGGCAACGGGGACAGGACTGTGAAATCTGTCCCTAGTCACGGATCTGAACGTAGGCGGCGGGTGTGTGATGGTCGTCTAGCACTTGGGCTGGAACAGGAGTGCTTTTCGGCAGCTGCACACGCGACAGAGCAGCCCTATTCATGAACCCCTCTGCTCTACCCATATGGGGAAGGGGCTAGAAAATGTGCCCTAAAACTAGGCTGTTCCACCCTATCCTGACCGGAAAACCGCGTACGGCGGGATCACCATACTGCGGTCGAACTTTGAACTTGACTACCGGCTTGATGGGAAGCTATTTAACATGAGTCGTCTCAAGGCCAAGACAAAAGTGATGAAGACTGCCGTCATTGACCTTCAGTATGCCGATGACTGTGCCATCCTTGTTCACTCTGCAGAAAAACTTCAGACTAGCCTAGACCTCTTTACGGAAGCTTACCAAAGTCTAGGACTTTCCATCAACATAATAAAAACCAAGGTTATCCATCAACCTACTCCAGGCATCAATGCAGGACCTCCCGAAATTAAAGTATCTGCAGGAATCCTAGAAGTTGTTGAACACTTCCCGTACTTACGGAGTCACTTGTCCCAGAAAGCCACCATCGAGGCAAACATTTAGCACCGTATCTGCTCTGCCAGCACGTCCTTCAGGAAACTGCGCCATCTTTGATGACCACAACCTCAGGAAAGAGACGAGAGTGATGGTTTACAAAGCCATTTGTACTACCATTCTACTATACGGGAGTGAGGCTTGGGTTACTTACCGATGTCACCTGAAGACATTCCATCAACGTTGCCTCAGAAAGATGCTTCACATCAGGTGGGAAGACCGGGTATGAAGCATCGTCCTGTCCCCACTGCAGTAAGATCTGCAAATCAAGACTCAGGATCCTGAGTCACCTCAGGATCCACGACCAACCCATGACAGACGTCATCCTCGTTTCGAGGATGACCAGACGTTGTAAAAACGCTGTATTTATGTATGTACCTAGTTGGTTGGGTTGTCGACGTGATTACAACGTTATATGGACGTCAAATTTCCAAGTCGTTGCAAAGACGTTGGGTTGGGTTGTCGACCTGATTTCAACATTGTGCCAACGTCACATATATTGACGTCGTTATAACGTTGATGACCA
This sequence comes from Lamellibrachia columna, assembly GCA_963662155.1. Lineage (NCBI taxonomy): Eukaryota > Metazoa > Annelida > Polychaeta > Sabellida > Siboglinidae > Lamellibrachia > Lamellibrachia columna. The sequence goes on from OY759274.1 coordinate 43,846,593, forward strand.
GACATTGTAAAAACGCTGTATTTATATAAAAATTATGTACCTAGTTGGTCGGGCTGTCGACGTGATTGCAACGTTGCATGGACGTCACTTTTCCACATTCTATCAACGTTGTACCAACGTCACATATATCCACGTCGCTATAACGTCGGTGACCAGACTTTATAAAAACGTTGCATTTATAAGTGAACCTAGTTGGTTGGACTGTTGACGTGATTACAACGTTGCATGTACGTCAACTTTCCACGGCCTTACAACGTTGGCAACCAGATATTATAAAGACGTTGTTGACTTGATGTCAACGTTGTGGCGAAGTTAGATATCCACGTTCTTGTGACATTGATGACCAGAGGCTAAACATACGTTGTGTTTATATTGTTCGACGTCGCAACGTATATACAACTAATAATCAACGTCGTACCGACGTTTTGTGCCGATTGGGTTGGCAATAACCAATGCACCCGCCTGATTTTTTTTATTTTCACACACCTAACACTCCATGTAATCTATTTTTTCTTTCTATTATTGATGAAAAATAAAAGTTGTCTACCCTAACTAGTAAACAACATGTAGACAAATGCAATGATCAAAATTAAAACAGCCAGCAATAAATTAACATGGATCTGCAAAGTTTTAAAGATGAAAAATGTAATTTTAAAACTGAATATCAGAAACTGTTTTCACTTTAAAAAAAATTATAAAACACTATATATCTGCAATGAGAGATTTTCATTGACATCCCCAAAACCAACTGACAACAACAACAATGTCACTAACTGACACTGACTGTCACCGATGCCTGGCGGTGTGTGCAATTTAACAAGATTTAACAAGATTGCCATCCCAAACAACAAGTTCCAGATGGCAAGTGGACAAGGAAGCCATTGGCTTATCGAGAGTCCAACAATTTTCTCATCTATGTGTAGTCCACCCTTTTCAAATATCTGTCAATTCTATTTTTAAACATATTCACACTACTAGCATTAACACAATCATTTGGCAGTTTGTTCCATTAATTTATCACCCTCTTGGAGAAAGAGTACTTTCTCATGTCCAACCTACACTGCTCCTTAACCAATGCTGCTTTGTGTCCTCTTGTTCTACTGCCTTCTTTAAGTTTGAAGAACATATTCCTATCAACATCCTCATAGCCGTTCACTATTTTAAATACTTCTATTTGGTCTCCTCTTAGTCTCCTAGTCTCTAGTGTTGTCAAACAATATTGTAATAAGCGACTTTCGTAACTAAGGTCTCTCAATTCTGGAATCATTTTGGTTGCTCTTCGTTGTATTCTTTCTAGCTTGTCTATGTCGTTTTTACGATACAGCCTCCATGCTTGAATACAATATTCCAAATGTGGTCTAACTATTGCTTTGTACAGTGGTACAATTAGCTGTTTCTCCTTGTACATGATAGTTCTTCTAATTAGCCCTAGAATTTGATTTTCTTTTGAAGCAGCAATCCCACATTGCTCTGAAACTTTCATGTCAGCACTAAATGCTACTCCTAAGTCCTTTTCTTGTGTGGTTCTACCTAGTACAGCGTCCCCCATTTTATATTCTTCGTCCATGTTTCCATGTCCTATGTGTATACATTTGCACTTCCCAAAATTGAATAACATTTGCCATTTTTCTGATCATTTAACTAATTTATCTAGATCATCCTGTAAACTGTGTTTATCTGTATCATTCGTAACCTTTCTGAATACTTTTGTGTCATCTGCAAATTTGAGTACTTTGCTAGATATGTCAACTTCTAGATCATTTATATATTTTAAAAACAGTATAGGGCCTAATACTGGTCTCTGTGGTACCCCACTCAAAACAGATTTCCAGTTTGAAATTGTTCGTTTGCGTTGTTGCCTTGATTCAGCGGATGTCCAATTGTATTCCCGCGTCAGTTGTGAAGACTACATTACCAGGTTTAAGGAGGTTTGTAATAAAGCAATAATATTCGAGAGGAGCTTGTGTTTGTGTAGCAGATATGATGAATCGCAGTCACATTGTCAACAGCGTTTCATGTCGATTGCCCTCTCACCCAGAAATGTAACTTGAGAGTTGGCGCATGCGGAATCGAGCTACCGGATGCGCTGACGAAACTTGTAGCTGCCCCCTACTTGGTGGCGCTGTACGTCAATTTATAAAATGGCGCAGGTCGGAGTGACGCAGCTCGGTATACACTAGCTCTGGTCGTACATGGTCTTACTCTGTCGGCTACTTTTACTGCGTCGATTCCTCATTGTTTCAAGTTCAACCTACCGATCGGGAAACAATTAAAAGTAGGTTTCTGCAGTTAACTCTGAATTTCTCATAGTCACGTGCTGAATAGCATGATTTTCTTTTAATTAACAATGGCAGGACCTACTGTAGAATTAACACCTGACTCTTCACGAAGGATAATTTGTCACAACGGCGGTTTATTTGGCGTTGCTATTTGACCGGTGCCAATTTCAGAAAACTGAAACCCTGGAGGAGCACACAAAAAGTCGTAGTTTTTGGCCTGTAATAAAACAACCGTTTGCAACTACAGTCAAGAATATCACGTCAGTGGTTTACTAGGAAAACATTGTTGAACACACAACACAGCTTCTTTATATCATAAGCTGTGCCATACTGTTAAATAACCCTACGTCACGAGTGCCAGTATATATGTACACACCTAGCCATATGCTTGCCAATAGGATGTGGCCATGTTATTTGCGTCTAAGCTCAATATATACAATATAGTTTGGATTTTGTTTAGTAAACTTGTCCCGTCGGCCTTTCGATCTAAGTCGAAGGAACTTAAGTTGTCGTAGCGGAAGTCTAGTTGCACCGATTAAGAAAAAATGCACCCCATGCGCTTACCGGTCGCCATGGTCAACATGGCAACCGCCAGGAAAACGTAGATAAAAAGTTTATTCATTCCAATGCCATCTCGAATTCTATGGTAAGCATTCAGCCAAGCTGCTGTTACTTCGCGAAGACTACTCGTTCACATATCCTCCTCTGTCAGGAACTCAGTTATACAGCTGAGTGAACTGTAGCAAAGTGTGGTGAACGAAATTGCCAACGCGTACATTGGTGATGTTGAGTACGAGTACATTGGTGATGTTGAGTACGCGTACATTGGTGATGTTGAGTACGAGTACATTGGTGATGTTGAGTACGAGTACATTGGTGATGTTGAGTACGAGTACATTGGTGATGTTGAGTACGAGTACATTGGTGATGTTGAGTACGAGTACATTGGTGATGTTGAGTACGAGTACATTGGTGATGTTGAGTACGGGTACATTGGTGATGTTGAGTACGAGTACATTGGTGATGTTGAGTACGAGTACATTGGTGATATTGAGTACGAGTACATTGGTGATGTTGAGTACGAGTACATTACTAAAAGCTGAGTACGAGCACGGGTACATTTACATGAATACGGTATAAGTATGAGTACATATTGTATTATATAGTAAATTATTAGTAATAACATATTTAAACAATAAAACTGGCTAATTAATTTATATAATTCAGGATTAATTGATTATGCACGGGCAGTTGATCAGACTTTTGTATGAGGAAAACCGTAAAACCATAAAACAAACACAAGGATTATAGCCTGAACTGTTTACTAACATAACTGTTTGCTTAAGGCTAACTGTTTGTATGTTTATTTTGCTATATGAAACATAACTAATGTATTTGAGCATTTCATTTACTTTATAGAAATATTTATAGAAATATTTAAACTAAAATTTTTTCATTCTGTTAACAACAAAAATTTTGATATAACTGAATTTGAAATAAAATCACAAATAATTATCACAGCATCACATTAAAAGAGAATTCAGATGTATCCGTAAAATCTGAGTTCATTGAGCATAAGTACGAGTGCGAGTATATAACCAATAATTTCCACGAGTATGAGTACTACAAAAATGTATTCAAGGACACGAGTACATAAGTACCGAGTACATCGGTCCCAGAACTGCAACTTGAAATAAATATGTCTTTAGTTTTTTCGAAAGATAGCTATAGTTTCAAATGTTTTCAAAGTGACGGGGAGCTCATTATTGGCGCAGCGACAGAGAAAGCAAGTTTGCCCAAGTTAAGTTTTGTTTTAGGCACAATACGTTGTAAAATTGATGATCTAAGGTATCCAGAGATATTTGAAAGATGCAGGAGACTAGCCAAGTAGGGTGGTGGTGTAGATAGAGCATGCTATGTAAGAGTGGACAGTTTGGAATTAATTCGATAAATAACAGAAAGCCAGTGTAACTGTTTAAGTAGTTATAGTGACGGTGAAAACCGAAGCGCCCTGAGTGCCAGACAATGTTGCACTCGTTGGAGTTTAGCCAAGTCCCTTTTAGCAATGTTATTTAGCAATGAATGCGGCTACTAATTAGTGTTGTTGATATTGTTTTAGCAGTAGATATATATATATATGTATATATGTCTATATATATATATGTTTATATATATATATATATATATATGAATATATATATATATATATATATATATATATATATATATATATATATATATGTGTGTGTATATATATATATATATATATATATATATATATATATATATATATATATATATGTATATATATGTATAATTATATATATGAATATATATATATATATGTATATATTTATATATATGTATATATATATATGTTTATATATATATATATATATATGAATATATATATATATGTTTATATATATATATATATGAATATATATATATATATGTATATATATATGTGTGTGTGTATATATATATATATGTATATATATGTATAATTATATATATATGAATATATATATATATATATATATATATATATATATATATATATATATATATATGTATATATATATATATATATATATATATATATCGCCGAATTATATATATATATATATATATATATATATATATATCGCCGAATTCGAAGGAGATCAAGTATATGATAGAAACAGGATTTGCATATTAGAGAAATATGGTCGCGAAAGTTGAAGTTACTGTCAAAGACAACACATATATTACGAACAGTATCTAAAGGGAATGTATCACTGCCAAGCAGTTTAACTGGACAATGGCTGTTTCGGTGTAGCTTTGTGTCGATAATAATAAGGTCTGTTTTATATGGATTAAGTTTTATCTTACTAGATTCCATCCGCAACAAGATGTCAGTGAGACAATCATTTAACCTCAAAACAGATTCTTGGGTATTTGTGTGAAATTTATGTGTAAACCTGTGTGTCATCAGCTTACAGCTGATAACTGATTAGCAATGACTTGGCTGAGAGAGAATATAAGCTAAACAGAGCAGGGCCAGGGGCCAGGGGCGTATCCTTGCGAATGGAAGGTGTTGTGGGCAAGATAGTGTGCAGATATGTTAATGCTTTGGTGTCTCTTTGAAAAATATGATTTGAACCACCGGAGAGCTGTGCCAGAAATGCCAAAATGTCTATGAAGGCGTTGTAAAAGAAAAAAAATGATGAATCGTATCGAAAGCAGCTGAGAGATCTAGTAAAGGAAGTGCTGTAACTGCTATTGTCCATATTGTCAACTACATCATTGTGTATCTTGGGAAGAGTTTCGGTAGAGTGGAATCATTTATATGCCTGTAGATCATTTGATAAGTGATTTTTATAAATATGCTCATGAAGGCGATTAGCAAATACTTTTTCCAATGCTTTTGACAGAAAACTGAGCTTGGAGATAGGACGATAATTCTTTTGGTAATTTTTACACAGAGTTTGTTTTTTAATAAGAGGATTTACAAGAGGTTGTTTGAAATCTCATGGAATAACTCCGCCCTGCATTGAAAGGTTTATGACAGTAGTAATGGGAAAGATAAGTTGATTAATACAGCTTTTCAGTAGAAATGTTGGAAATGGGTCAAGATCACACGGTTTTGTTAGGAGATATTGTACTGATAATGCGAACTTCACTACTAGTTATGGCGCATGCTTATCTGTGTGTCACTAGAAAGGAATGAAAGGAATCGATGGCGTCAAGGGTGAAAGAGTCGTCACTCGTACTCTTGCTTGGTCGATTATCGCCCGACTTGGTAAACTCGCCACCCGGCTTGTTGAACTCGCCGCCCGACTTGGTGAGCTCGCCGCCCGGCTTGGTGAACTCGCCGCCCGGCTTGGTGAACTCGCCGCCCGGCTTGGTGAACTCGCAGCCCGGCTTGGTGAACTCGCCGCCCGGCTTGGTGAACTCGCAGCCCCGGCTTGGTGAACTCGCCGCCCGGCTTGGTGAACTCGCCGCCCGGCTTGTTGAACTCGCCGCCCGGCTTGGTGAGCTCGCCGCCCGGCTTTGTGAACTCGCCGCCCGGCTTGGTGAACTCGCCGCCCGATTTGTTGAACTCGCCGCCTATTTTTTTCCGCAAACATTTAATGTTACATATATGTTTGCTTTGGATAAAGAAAATTAGTTTTTAATAGTTTTGCATCAAAAAAACTAGGTACTACTAAAAATACACACCCAAAGAAAAGTTCACCAATAATTTCAGATAATGAACTAAATGCATATGCTTAAATGCCAGGAGCATAGTAAATAAAAAAGTGAGTTAGACATTATGGTAGCAGATATTGATCCTCATGTAATAGGCATCACAGAATCATGGGCAAATAAAGATATAGTAGATGCTGAGTTAACACTGACAGGCTATGTAATGTTTAGACGAGAAAGAAGGGGAGGTGGAGTAATTTTATATATTAAAGAATCTATCCAAGCATATGAAATAACACTAAAAAGTGAAGCAGATTGTGAGGAAGCAATTTGGTGTAACATAGTTACCAGGAACTCAACATTAACAATAGGAGTAGTTTATCGTAGTCCTAACATAGGACAAGAGGAAGATGTAAAATTACAAAAGGCGATAAGGGAGGTGAGCAAGGGGGAATGTGTTATAATGGGTGATTTTAACCATGACTATGGCATATACAATGGGAATCATTAGAGAGTGCTGGAGGTGACGACCATCAGTTTCAATCAATCAATCAATCAATCAATCAATCAATCAATTAATCAATGTGAGTTTATTTGGTTGCTCATTTACAATGATGTTACAGGTATGGTCAGAAACAATTTGATTTAGTAACTCCGGAGATTCTCTGGAAACCCCAAGGGGCTTACTGCGAGAACCACCCGTGATTACGTATAGTAATCTTGTCATGGAATGATGCTTCAAGTTGGCAATTATATTAATAATACGTACTAGATATGAAGCAAATAAAACATTACAACTTGACTTGTTAATTGAACAATATAGTGAATATTCGTAAGGATATGCAAAAAATATGTTAATAATAGTAAATGTGACACATATAGAAAAAATTGCAAGTGGTTGTAATCCAACATTCTAGCACAATATAACAACGTGAGGCAAAATGATAGTTGAACAATATAGTGATGATTCATTTGTATAAAAAAACAAAAAAAAAACCCAACAACAATAATTAGCTCAGGATAAGCCCGAATCAAGTCTAAGTGAGAAATTAGGACATGTTGCAGTATGTTGAGAGCAGGCGTTGTTTTAACTTGTTTTTAAATTGGTTTTCTGATGTAGAACTCTGTATTTGTTCCAGTATGGAATTCCAGAACAAGGGCCCAGAGTATTTAGTTGTAAATTTCCGTGTTTTTGTTCGTGTTTCGTGCATAAAGTAATCATTGCTGTTCCTAGTATTGTGATTGTGGATTTCAATATTCCTTTGAAATAGTGTTGAGATGCTGTTTGGAAGTGCTTGACGAGAATGCTTGTACATAAGTAGCCCTAGCTGCAGTTTGTAGATATCTAAACATTTTTGTAAATTTTTCTGTTTAAATAGCAGTTCAGAGTGAGCGAGGTAATCAGAGTTGTTAATGATCCTAACAGCTTTTTTTTGCAGCAGTTTCTACTTCTCACACAGGATTGTTTCCTTACTCAACATGTCTTGGAACCTACCAGAATTGGGAATGTGTTGTTTTTAATTTTGTTGTTGTTGCAGTATGTTGTTCTCAAAATGAATTAGTTGACAATGTTAAAGTTCACGGACCTTTGGGTTCAAGTGACCACAACCAAATCCATTTTAATATAAAAGTAAAAACAGGGAACCCATATAAAAAACAATGGAGGAGGAACATCAACAAAGGTAAATATAGAGAGATGAGAACATATCTAGCAAATATAGATTGGAATAATTTGCTGAAGAACAAGACAGCAACAGAATGCTGGACTTGTTTAAAATGTGAGATTGAGGGCATTATTGAGAATTTTTTCCATTAAGAAAACAAGGGAAAAGGTCCAGGAAGAAACTCCTGTCAAAAGAGGCTATTAGAAAAATTGCTCACAAACAGATGCTGTGGAGGATATATAAACACACTGGAAATGTAGAAGACTACACAAACTACAAAGAGGCACTTAACCTAGCTACAACTGAAATTAGAAAATCTAAAAGAACCTTTTCTACGCTTATGTAAGGAGTAAACATAAAGTTCGAGATAAGGTCGGACCACTGGAAGACAACAGTGGAAACATAATTTCAGACGGCTTTCAAATGGCAGAGGTCCTGAATGAGTATTTCAGCTCAGTTTTTACCACAGAAGATATCAGCTTACTCCCAGTTCCATTTACTAAATTTGAGGGCAATAAATCAGAACATTTGGGGCAGTTATTTGTAACTCCTGAAATGATAGAACAGAAAATTAAGAAGATGAAAGATAATAAGTCACCTGGAGTTGATGGGATACCACCAAGACTGCTTAAGGACATTGTTGAGCAAATTAGTACACCACTTGCAAAAGTGTTTAACTTGTCACTAGAAAAAGGAATAGTTCCTTCAGAATGGAAAGAAGCAAACATTACACCGCTATTTAAGAAAGGATCGAGGAACAAACCAGAAAATTACAGACCAGTGAGTTTAAAATCAGTTGTATGTAAATTACTCGAAACATTAATTAGAGATCACATGGTGGAATTCCTTGTAAAACATAAATTAATAAATACATCTCAACATGGGTTCCTAAAAGCAAGGTCATGTCTAACCAATCTCTTATGTTTTTTGGAAGAAAAAAGTGGGTAGATGACGGGTCACCAGTGGATGTTGTCTATTTAGATTTTCAGAAAGCTTTCGAGAAAGTGTCACATCAAAGGTTGTTACTTAAACTAAAAGCCCATGGTATAGGTAATGATGTGATCAACTGGATAGAAAAGTGGCTTAAACACAGTAGACACAGAGTAATAGTAGATGGTGAGATTTCAAACTGGAAATCTGTTTTGAGTGGGGTACCACAGGGATCAGTATTAGGCCCTACACTGTTTTTAATCTATATAAATGATTTGGAAGATGACATATCTAGCAAAATGCATACACATAGGACATGAAACGTGGACAAAGAATATAAAATGGGGGATGCTGCTCTAGGTAGAACCACACAAGAAAAGGACTTAGGTGTAACATTTAGTGCTGACATGAAAGTTTCATAGCAATGTGGGATTGCTGCTTCAAAAGGAAATTAAATTCTAATTAGAAGAACTATCACGTATGAGGAGAAACAGCTAACTGTACCCCTGTACAAAGCAATAGTTAGACCACATTTGGAATATTGTATACAAGCATGGAGGCCGTATCGTAAGAAGGACATAGACAAGCTAGAAAGAATACAACGAAGAGAAACTAAAATGATTCCAGAATTAAGATACCTTAGTTACGAAAGCCGCTTATTACAATATGGTTTGACAACACTAGAGACCAGGAGATTAAGAGGAGACCAAATATAAGTGTTTAAAATAGTGAACGGTTATGAGGATGTTGATAGGAATATGTTCTTCAAACCTACAGAAGGCAGTAGAACCAGAAGACACAAAGCAGCATTAATTAAGGAACAGTGTAGGTTGGACATGAGAAAGTATTCTTTCTCACAGAGGGTGATCTGTGAATGGAACAAACTGCCAAATGATTGTGTTAATGCTAGTAGTGTGAATATGTTTAAAAATAGAATTGACAGATATATGATAAGGGCGGGTTACACATGAATGAGAAAATTGTTGGACTCTCGATAAGCCAATGGCTTCTTTGTCCACTTGCCATCTGGAACTTGTTGTTTGGGATGGCAATCTTGTTAAATCTTGTTAAAATAAAAGAGTACGAAAACAGTTTGTATGACTACTCTTAAGGGACTCGAACCCGCGACCAAAGCGCAAAATATTATTTCCATTTTATGTGGATTGTTTGAATATATTCGATATTAAAGTTGGTTCAAATGCTTCGTATTAAAAACTGGAAAACGGTTACTCTTTTTGATTAGTTAGCTCGATAGTCAATTTCAATTCTTATACTCATCACATTGGAAAGCGCATTTTGAATCCAGGCTCTCATGTATGCGACAAACGGTGGCGCCACATCATAGAGTTTGGTTAATCGAGGCTAGTCAGCTGGTTGACCTCTACGCCATTAGGGTGAAAGATATCGCATATCCAATCTTACAAACAGACACTAGTATGATCGTGTAACATGAACATTTAATGTAGAACAACACGAAAACACAACCAACCGCAATCAAACCCGGAGAGCGAGAGCGTCCTTGACCCCGGGAACCGGGGTCACCAACAAATAGCCATAGACGTAAATCGTAGTTGATCGTCTATTGGCGTGACTTCTTTCTACTCCTTATACTATGTATGACTAATTATAGAGAAAACAACTATACAATAATAATATTGTAATTATAGTCTAAGTGACAAAGTCGCTTAGATACTCGGGAGGTCTGCGTCTTCTGGTTGATCGACGGGGAAGCTCCTCGGCGGGGAAGTTCTCTTCATCTTCGAACTCTTGCCTCTCCTCGTCTGCGCATCCGGAATCGGATGTACCGACTGGGCGTCGTCAGGTGTGGCAGGGTACAGTAGCTGTGTTGGTATGCTCGACCGAGGTTCTGGAGTGGCGTCATATGTCGACGTACTCGTCGAGTCATCGTATTGGTACGCCGTTGGCGGATCAAGTGTATGGACAGCAACCTTGTAGCACTCCGACCGTTTCACTCGATAGGAGGTGGCTCGCAATTGATTGCCGATGAATTTGCTGGCATTGAGCCAGACCCCATCTACACTCACTACTAGGTACCGACACCGAGAACGTGACTTGTTTCGGTCACAGTACCGGTACACAATGTCACCAAAATCAATATTTAGTGCTTTGGATACGGTATGACTGGGTGACTTCGATAGTTGACTTGGAGCGTGGTTGGCATTTCGCAAAGAATGCTGCTGGCGAATGAGGTCGTAATCGGTTAACGGCAGTTGTTCGTTTGTGAACTGGTCTCGCTGGGTCCACAACTCTCTGGCGGAAAACCCCCTGTTTCCTACACGAGTGTTGAGGTTTGCGGTGGCAATAGATAGAACAAGCTGCGTGACAGCCCCGCCTGTGGGTTGTTGGTGTAAAAGTCCAAGTTCAATCGTGAGTCGATACGTGGACAGCAGGGCGTCCTTGACGAGAGCAGCGAACCCTGGGGCGGGGTCAGTGCGTATGACGGCAGGAGGCCCATCTAGCTTTCGTAAGCCAATGCACAGCTTGACCAGAGAGTCTCGTAGTGTGTCGCGGCGTTCGTCATCGATTAAACACGACGCAGTGTCTGACGTTACGCACTCGCGTAGGACCAAGATGAGTTGTTTCTCACGTTTGATGACGTCTGCGGCATAGGAAATTCCTACCACCTCTGGAGGATTGCCTGTAGACTGTGGGATAGTCGTGTGTGGAGTATCGCGTAGTGAGGCACATTGATGACAGCTACGCGACGCTGTGTCGATTGCTTTGTCCAGGTCCAACGCATACAGATAACGATGCATGACCTGTTTCAACTGGTAACATGATGGATGGTCCAGTTGATTGTGTAGTGCTGTCACTAGCCCGTCAAGGACCATGCGGGGAACGATGATGCAATCTCGTGCTGGGCTGAGTGGTTCGTTACGACGTACGACTAGCAGACCATCACGGGCGATGGATGCGACGTTTAGATATCGCTTGACGTCTTTGGCATTCGTTATTTTCTTGGATGGTCGCGTCCCTTGCGCGAGGTGTGAAAGTGTGCGTCGCAAATCAGGGCATTCGGCTTGGATACCTAGCCACGCTGATCTGCTGGTGAACAGAAGTCGAGCCCTCCCAGATGTCACATCGTTGGTAGTGACGCGTTGCAGGACAACCGACTCCTCCATTTGCCTGTCGAAGGTGCATACTTGACACTGTTGTTCGAGACATGTCGGTGCGTTGCGACTAGCAAAGTCTGATGGGACATTTGCTGAGCCGGCGAGGTGTCGGACAGTTGCCTGATAGCGGCTGACTACTGACAAGAATGTAGAGACTCGCGGACTCACAGAGAACTCGTCGCGACACAGTTTTTCATGAGCTTGTGCGCAAGGCTTGCTGTCAGTGAGGATAGACGCAGTGTAACTCGACTGTACGATGTACGGGCTGAAATGCTTCACTGCGGCTGCAATGGACAACGCCTCTATATCGCAAGGCAGCCACGTAGTTTGTCGCCCGCGTAATTTCGCACTGAAGAATCCGGCCAGCTCCAATTTGCCAGCACGCATAACGTACAAGGTAGCCCCTAATCCGTACTGTTTGGAGGAGCCATCGGTCACAAGCCATAGTTGGTCGGAGGGTCGAGGCAACTTGATAGCCTTGTTCGTATGTAGACTGTCCTGTGCATGATTGAAGGCCTTCCGTAATGAGTCTGTCCAAACGATGTGTTCAGAAGACTGGCGTCCGCCAATTGCATTATCGAAAGGTGCGAGTAAGGCAGAGCAACCGGGTATTACACGCGCTAGCATTTTGTAAGCTCCAACTGATGCGCGCATGACCTTCACAGTCGTGGGAGCTTCACAGCTGCCTAGGGTAGCAATACGGTGAGGACTCGCCCGAATGGTACCCATATTCCATATCCAACCGAGAATGGTAGTTGACGTCGGACAAATCGTTGTCTTGGTGGCTGATAGTCGCAAACCACTGTTGGCGAAGCATTGTAATAGCCTTTTGACGTTTTGTTGAAGTTCAACAATGGTGTTGCCGCCGCAGTAGATGTCGTCTGCAAGTTTAGCGACACTGCCTTCTTGCAGCAGATCTCCGAGTATGCGACATAGCAATTCTTCGAGTGCAGTTTCTGACCCGGGCATTCCCATTGCAGAGCGTGCATACACGCGTACGCCGCGGAACGGCGTGAAGACACCGCAGTACCTCATTGATTCACGGGAGAGTGATATTTTATAGAAAGCATTCGATAAATCTGTTGTCGCGATGTGCTTCCATTGTGCGATTTTACGCAGGGTACTATCAACGTCGGGCATCAGGGATGGTTGTGGTTTGCTATAGCGTCCCACGTCTGTGAATGCAGTGACTAATCGGTGTCCACCGTTTCGCTTCTTAACGAGGAACGACGGATCGAGGTACTCGACGTTCACAGGAACATCCTCAGGTCGGACGACAACGTCCATCGTCTTAAGTTCGTCGAATTTGCCCTGAAGCTCAACGAGCTGATTTCGAGCGTATTGTGGTAGGCGGCCTTTCCGTTGAGGTGGTTGAATAGGGCCCATGTTTACGACCACTTCGAAAGGTCCAACATGGCCGTTATAGCCAGTGTAGTTAGGGTCAAATACATCGACGTATTCTTCAATGATGGCGCGGAATGATGCACGTTCATCGGATGATAGTTTCATGTCCGGATCGATTTGGACAGAGGCAGAGTGCTTGCTAGGTGTAGATCTGCGAGGTTGTAAGTCTATGGCCTTACTGATAACGTCAGAACGTAAGGGAGTGTTTGTTGGAACGTCCGGTACAAACACGTCTCGAATTTGTCAAAACTGTTTGTTTCGTTTAAGCAAGCGAGTGGTGTTTGTCAGTTTGGGTATGCGTACCACGCCATCTACGCTGGTAACGAGCGACGGTTGTGGCCACAGGTCACTGTCTCGTGTGAACTTGTTGCCTGTAGTGTCAAGGCGTGGCTCCAAAGCGAATGTGGAGTCCGTAGTAAACAAGTCAGTGGGGAGGTGTACTTCCACGAACTCGCCAGGCCAAACCATGGTACTGGTGGATGGCGCTCGCAACACGTGGAATTCTCTTAGCTGGACGTATGCTCACGTCGTTGACTTCCATAAATGGAGTGCCAGCTTCGACATCCAAGTTCTTCACAACTAACCCACAAAACGAGAAGGTGTGGTTTTAGCGCGTTAGACGCACTGTAGTCTCGCCAATTATGGCCAGGGGCGATGTCCCATCAGCTTGATGAGCCGATTGAGAAGAGCTCTTGATCTCACAACCGAGTCTCAGAGCAGTGGAATGTCGGATTATGTTGCTTGTTGCACCGCTGTCAATGGTGACTCGGACCGTGTGATGGCCACAAAACGTGTCCAGATAAGGCGACTGACGTATGTCGATGCGTTGTGCCGTAGCGAGGCCTAACGTAGGCTGGTCAACGATTTCGGGTTGATGGAGCTCATGGCTGTACTCATACTCGTCGTCCTCTTCGTGTACGTCAGTGACTTGACGGATCTTAGCCATGTAGCGACGATCTTGTTCGGGAAGATATGGGCATTCGCTCAAGAAATTCTGCACGTTGCTGCGGCCAGCTTGTTTGCAGAGTGGACATGCTTTTGTACTTGTAGACCGCCTTGGGGCAGAAAATGGAGATGGTTGACGCCTTGAGAACGACTGTCTCTGCCCAAACGTGTTCTGTTGATAGTGGGCCGGGAAATTTCAGGCTTAATCGACGCCAGTGTTCTAGCTCTCAGTTCAGTGCCGTATCGTTGCTTGACGAGCTTTGGGAGTGCCACGTTAATTAATCTCAACCGTGTGAGCACAGCCATGTTTTCGAGAGGTGTCATTTCTTCGTCGACAGTTATGGCGTCACCATGGTGACGAATAACACTCCCTCGCTGGAGCATGTTGTCTTCAACGAAGGCCACTAAGCGATGATAAAGATCTTCAGGACGTTCGTCAGCCTGGAGCTGAATGTCGGCAAAGTCAAGAAAATGGGCGCAAGTAGACTGAAATCCGTAGTGTAGACGAATAGTTTGCCAGATGCAAGATAAACTAAGTGAATTCTTGACGATCGTGCTGCGCGATATAACTGGGCAGTAATTGGCTAACTGGCCTAGCATCAGCTCTAGCATGTAGACTTGCTGGAGAGCCGTACGACCGCCTGACGCAATGACGTCTTCGTCAGTGAACCCTCTGTTTGGTTGAGAGGCACACTTCTTCCCCCACTTGGCGTCAGTGGTAATAAATTGCGTGAAGTTGGTGTCGAGCGATAAAGTATAAATAAGGTTTTGACGCCAGTTCTCAAACGAGTTTACGGTTTCTATTTTCGTGAGACACCACTGTCTCGGTGCACGTTGCGTGTTGGCCATGTTTAACAAGATTTAACAAGATTTGCCATCCACGCCAAAGGCCCAGATGGCAAGTGGACAAGGAAGCCATTGGCTTATCGAGAGTCCAACAATGTTCACCTACTTATAACCCGCCCTCCTGAGATAATTATTAACGTTAGGCTACTACGATTTTACTAGTGCGACAAAGTCAAAGCCGTCGTTCAAGGCTAACTGCTTGCGCCGATTAGTAGGCTAGAAAGTCAATGCGATTCAATTTACTATTGTACACAGTTCGGTGTGTGAGTACGTTATGAACACTGCCACCACGCCATTAGGGTGAAAGATATCGCATATCCAGTCTTACAAACAGACACTAGTATGATTGTGTAACATGAACATTTAATGTAGACCAACACGAAAACACAACTAACCGCAATCAAGCCCGGAGGGCGCGAGCGTCCTTGACCCGGGGAACCGGGGTCACCAACAAACAGCCATATACGTAAATCATAGTTGATCGTCTATTGGCGCTATGATCACGTGGTATGGACGATATTATAAGTAAATAACACTTTCATATGTGAATACACAAATCACGACGTCAACATTTATGCGTTTCTGTTCAAACATGTTTTTTTATTACAGGTATTATCGGAAATATATGTTGAAAATGCCCTGTTCTTACAGCGTAAGGCTGCTCAATAATAGTAGGCCTACTTGTACTTTACTGCTAAATAATAGTAGGCCTACTTGTACTTTACTGCTAAATAATAGTAGGCCTACTTGTACTTTACTGCTAAATAATAGTAGGCCTACTTGTACTTTTAGCTTTATAAGGATTCATGAGAACTACGCCTATGCCCGAGGTGACGTTGAATTGTTTACCGTAAAAATGTATAACGCCATGTCTGTCATTTGTCAACTTTGTTTCTAAAGTTATTCACGATATTAGCATTTCTTCCATTAATTCATTGTCATCTGATCAACGAATGTTTTCGTATATTTGATTAACACCCTCTGTTTACTAAAACATGTCGTCATGTCATCGTTATCTCGAGGTAATGTCATTGCTATTATTATAACAATAGGTGTTTTTGATGAAGTCACTCTATGGGGCATCATCTTCTCCCAAGCAGTCGAACTTCAACAAGAAGTTGAAGTCGGTGTCACATTGCTTCATCACTTTAGCGAAAGCGGCATTTCTGTTTCCAGCTGCGCCGTGCAAACCTAATCCGTAGATTTGGTCAGTAGAATGGAGGCGCCTATCATAGCGGATGTTAACCTTGATGCTGGAGTTGGTGTGAGACACATGCTCCGTCATTCCATAGTTCCCATCTCCCAACAGTTCAATATATCTGAAACAGTAATGGCTCAGAGAGAAAGAGGGACAGGCAGGCAGGCAAACAGGCGGGCAGGCGGGCAGGCGGGCAGGCGGGCAGGCGGGCAGGCGGGCAGGCGGGCAGGCGGGCAGGCGGCAGGCGGGCAGGCGAGCAGGCGGGCAGGCGGGCAGGCGGGCAGGCGGGCAGGCAGTGTGTGTGTGTGTGTGTGTGTGTGTGTGTGTGTGTGCGTGTGCGTGTGCGTGTGCGTGTGCGTGTGCGTGTGCGTGTGCGTGTGCGTGTGCGTGTGGGTGTTTGTGTTTATTTGTGCGTGTGTGTGTGTGGAGGGGGGTATGCTTGCATGCGCGTGCGTGCGTGTGTTTGCGTGTTGACGTTTTAACCCAAATAGATAATGTTTATTAGTGTGTGCGTGATCAGACACATTGCCGTAGATACTAGGAATTTTTAAAGAAAGGAGAAATATGTTATCAATCACAGAGCTGTGGACGTATTAAAATAAAAGTAACACTTCATTATATCTTACCCGATACGACATTGTGAACGCTTTTCATATGCAATCTGTATATCAACCTCGGTGTAGTTTGTATCGAATGTCGGACACCGCGCCAAAACACACGCTCGGTGGGAGGCAAACGGCGTCACGTAGAAGTTATGAACGACGGGCGCCGTGAACGTGCCATACGGTACACCATCTTTGTCTCTGCTGATGCCAACGATGTTCATCTCGGTCGGTTCGTTCGTCTGGAATAACAAATAACACATTGTTGTATCTTGTGCTGAATTATACCTTATTATCTAATAAAAAATAAAATGATATATAATTAACATACCGAATATAGAATCTGGCTGGCTGGCTAGCAGACATGTATGCAATTTATATATGTGTGTGTGTGTGTGTGTGTGTGTGTGTGTGTGTGTGTGTGTGTGTGTGTGTGTGTGTGTGTGTGTGTGTGTGTGTGTGTGTGTGTGTGTGTGTGTGTGTGTGTGTGTGTGTGTGTGTGTGTGTGTGTGTGTGTGTGTGTGTGTGTGTGTGTGTGTGTGTGTGTGTGTGTGTGTGTGTGTGTGTGTGTGCGTTTCTACAGGCATGCGTACGTGTTTTAATTAGACAAACATGGGCGCTTGTATGTATTATTAGTTGTACTTACGTTTAATATCACAAGGAATGCGCACGCTTGCCATTTTGCCGGTGGGTCCGGGAACCATCGATTGCCGGCGTTCAGAGAGCCGTATAGATACGGACGTGTCGGCAGCACGCTTAACATGAAGAATGCCGAGGAGTTGTATGCACGGCAGGAATCGGTCCTACTTTCAGATCTGAACACGGGGCCATTTACACTGTCCACTTCATTGGCAGGTGGAGTTGCGGTGAATTCGAAGCCGTTGACCGTGTTGTTGAAAGGGAAAACATCGGGAAGAGAGTGGGTAGAGTGAACGATTATCCCACCACGGGAGAACAATTTGACAATGTGTTTTAGTCCACAGGCGACAAGGAGACACGCCCTGCCGTTTTGATCACTGATCGCAGACGTCGAGCCGATGAATCGTCCGTTCTCGATGGTGTAGGCATTCACTCGCTCCCCCGACATCGGCACGGAGAAGTCGCCGCCATAATACACGTACACAAACACGTAGCATACAGGTGTCGGAATATAAATGTCAATGTTTATGAAAGGACGTCTACGTGGTATTTCAGTCTCCCCATTTAACGTATTGCTGATAATGGTTTGTCTTCGACGTCGTCGGAGACTTCCTGAGTAGGTCAATTCTCCCGACTTTTGCCACTGGCCACTTGCGCTGTCTATGCTCCAAAGAAAGACAGATTCTCCAACTTCGATTCCCAAAGCTTCTGCATCAAACTTCAGTGTCGCCTTGCCACTCAGATAGACTTCGTTGCCGCTCATGTCTTCTGCCATCAAAGTGACGACGCCAAACGTCTTGAGAAGCCGAGTCTCACCCTCCGAGTCCTGGAAGGTGAATTGTCCGGGAGCCGAGTCGAGACCGTCAGATTGACGCGGGTCGGAGAATGACAAGAAGACGTTCACATTGCCAGACACTGGGTCGCCGTTCTTGTCCTGAAAAGAGTCGTACGGAATGGTGACAGATACGGCGGACGACATCCCGGGAGTAGTCACGTTTAGTTCTGCGCCAGTCGCAACATCGATGACATCTGGGTTCGGCCTGACCACGAGAGAAACTTCGATATATATTTGACTGACCCCCTCGCTGACATCCAGGGTCACCAGTTGGGGCATAAAGGCACTTGACTTGACCTGGAACACAACGTGCCCAGCTTGAGGCGTTGCCTCGAAGAGGAACTGACTGTTCGTAACATTGTACGTAACATCGTCATACAACACGTAGACGTTAGTGTCACCTGCTCCTCCGCTACTTGCTCTTCCGCTCACTGTCACGTTCTTGTTATTGATACATTTCGCGCATCCACAAGACACGACCTGGCTGACCTCGTAGCTGAAGCCGTCACATTCGACTTGCAATTGTCGCGTGCCACTCGGAATGCAGCACAAACTGCCTGAGTCCGAGGACGTTCGCATTACACACGGCACGTTGTTACATCGACCGACGTTGACCGACCTGACCTTGACGCCATCTAACGTGACCTTGCAAGTTGGCGGAAGTGCAATGGTAAGATCCAGTGGACTTTGATCACACGAGTCCGTGGCGCTGGATTCTGTTAAATGAAATAATGAACAGTGTAAGATGTTATGGGGAAACATTTTAAATATAGTATCGTGTCCCAAAATACAACCGTACAATAATTTTACGAGTAGATGTTGAGTTGTGTAGGGGAGACCGGGGCTAGGCGTATACAGGGGCAAGTTGCTACGGAGGCGGTTTACGAAAACATAGCACACACGTGGAGTCACCACCGACAGTACTTGGTTGGTTGGTTGGTTTGTTAATCTGCATTACTCTGTTTTTCTCTGACATATTTTATGAAATAACTTTGTTTATATATTATATATTTGCAAATGTTACGGTGAAACAATGGCTTCCCATATGTCACAAAATAGCATCAAGCGTTGTATGTACTCGATAACAAAATAACAATTCATACATTTATGATATGCACCACGTAAACGCAACATCATATCCACATACAAAACGGAAACGATGCACAAAGAAAAGAACATTTAGACAAAATGGTATATCTTAGTTTTTATTTGACGCATGGCGTTCGTTAAATGGATCATGGCTTACCTTTGACGACAAGCGTGGCTAGACGGGAGAAGACCTTGCCACCGAGAGAGACGGCCCTGCACGCGTACTGGCCTTCGTCCCCCGCCTTCACACTCACTATCTCATAGACGGCGCCACTGTTTCCCGAGCCATCGACTGTGTTAGTGTGTATGATGTGCCCGTCTTTAAACCTGGTGACAAATGACACACACGACGTCAACAAAAACAACATCTTTATGTGTCAGGGTAATGCTACTAATGAAAATGTTTCAACTAAAGATAAGCCTAACCGAGAAAACAGACATACATGTCTGCCTGTATAAGTATGTAATAACATACCTTGCAAACAGAAACAGTTGCTTCATTGCCTGGGAGGGAACTAAGGTGGTAGAAAGAGGGAGCAACAGAAACAGTTGCTTCATTGCCTGGGAGGGAGCAAAGGTGGTAGAAAGAGGGAGCAACAGAAACGCAAGATGGTCGTACGGATCAGAAAGACGACTTCAATCATGAATCGATACGAGGATGCCGACTTAGCAATGTATGGGACGGCGTACTTGCCAAGCCAACTGGTGAGAAGAAGAATATCTAGTCGTCCAAGAATTCCTGATGAAGGATGCCGATGAATTTTGAGAGTAAGCAATCTCAATAGTTGTGTTTTGAAGACAATCGATATGCATGCATGTATAGTATTATTTCAATCTTTCACTGTCTTCAAAAGTAACTGATCCGTTGGATACTTAAGACAATGTCAAAATCCGACCTACCAGTCGTACTGTGTAACTTCCGGTTCAGAAGTTGCACGACAACTGAAGCGAGCCTTGCCACCGACAAACCCGGCCGTACTCGCTGGTTCCACTGAGAACGTCGGTTTCTCTACAAATGAATGTAACATTATAACACTCCATGACTATTTTATACGATTGTCTACTGCGTTTCTCTTTCATGATTGTGACCTATATAATCTCGGCCACTCCCTGCTGTCAGCATTGACGATGTACTCGCCTAGTTTGAAAATGACCACACTGACACTGCTGTCAGCATTGACGACGTACTCACCTAGTTTGAAAATGACCACACTGACACTGCTGTCAGCACTGACCATGTACTCTTGAGACGCGCTCTCGTAGCTGTCATGACCACTGTAATATTGCTGTCAGCATTGACAGCGTACTCATCTAGCAATGTTGTCAGCACTGACGACGTACTCACCTAGCTTGAAAATGACCACACAGGCACTGCAGTCAGTACTGACGACGTACTCACCTAGTTTGTACCTGACCACACTGACACTGCTGTCAACACTGAAGACGTACTTACCTAGTTTGAATAGGACCACACTGACACTGCTGTCAGCACTGACTATGTACTCACCTAGTGTGTACATGACCACTCTAATATTGCTGTCAGCAGTGAGAGCGTACTCACCTAGATTGTACATGACCACACTGACACTGCTGTCAGCATTGACGACGTACTCACCTAGTTTGTACATGACCACACTGACACTGCTATCAGCATTGACGACGTACTCACCTAGTTTGTACATGACCACACTGACACTGCTGTCAGCACTGACCATGTACTCTTGTGACGCGCCCTCGTAGCCATCTTTTCTTGCGGTCAGCCTCAGTCCAGAGACGCAGACGCCGGACAACGTGAACCCTCCGTCCCGGTCACTCACAGCCGCCGCTGACCACTCTCTCCCAACAGTGTAAATGTTGACACCTGCTAGTGCCAGCGACGTCTGTCTGTCTGTCACTTTACCTCGGATGATGTCACCGCTGCATTGGCACACAGAACAGTCTGGGTCGAGAACGCCACCTGTCGGGCACGTCCGGGAACAATCTGCAATTGCAAAAAGTTACGTGAGGAGTTTGTTGCAGACTCAGATGTGATATTCCGCGCATATTTTCTAGTGATTGAAATATCAAATAATGACCTGTAATATGGCATGTCTAAAAAAATCATGAATATTATTATTACCCCGGTGCACTCTGAATACGACGACAACGACGACAATAATGACACTTTGGGACATACCTGGACACATCCATTCGTCACACGGACGGTTCTCACTGGACACCCCGACACATTCTGGGCCGCCATTTTGTGGCGCCGGATCATCGCACCGTCTCACGCGTCGCTGCGTTCCACCGTCACACGTGGCTGAGCAGGAGGACCACGGGTCCCATTCGGACCACTGACCGTCGATCACAAGACCACCAGGAGCTTCTTCTAAAGACCAAATATAAACAATGTGTGTCATTTATTTACATTCTTTGTCTTTCTTACTATTTTTCTTTTGTGTTTTTTGCCACGATAAAGAGTAGGAAAGATAACACATCGTATATGTTGGTTCGGACGACTTCTCAAGTAGTGCAATCAATTAGCGTTTAGTTTTACTTGACATTTACGTTATATGTGTATACTACTTTTAATTAACTATTCTGGCAATTCTGTGAAGTTACTTCTGGCTACACCGATAATATATATATATATATATATATATATATATATATATATATATATATATATATATATATATATATATATATAATACTGTATCGCTTCTGTTGTGTATTATTAAAACAATTGTTTATTATTTATGTATCTAATATAGTTCCAGAAGTAAAGACGTAGTGAGAGAGCTGGTTAGTTGACAAACAAAGCATGGACATAGAAGACCAGGGAGACCATGACTAACGTAATCAAACAACTCGTGTCTGAATTCTGGATACCAGTCCCTGAACTCAAAAAGGCTATGCAGGACAGACATCAATGGAGACTATCACGGGACACGTCCTCCGGACGACTAGACGATGAAGAGATAATAAACATATATTTGTTATTCATATTGTATTTGAGTTTTGATAGTACGTACTCTGGCAAGAACACGTGGGTGATGTCCAGTCACACGCCTTGATGTTGTCGTTCCACACAATTTTAGCCGGACATGGTCGGTTATCGTATGTCATGCCGTTACTACACGTCACGTACACGTCACATGCGTCGCATGACTGGTAATTGCCGTTCGCTTGGTTTGAGCAAGACCTCACGCAGTTTGTGCCGGTGCTAGTACATTTACTTTGCACTGTAACATTACAAACAAACATAGCAACAATAATGATCATGTCAGAATGTAATCAAGACAACAATATGCCATCACCGGATGTCGTGATCATTTTAATGTTTACATTTGATGACTATAATCACAGTTCAATATGTTAACTATTCTTCCCACTACGTGATGATAATTGTATATGCTTGCACTTGATGACTATCTTGTTTACTCTTTTAATAAGAAATATTTTACGCAGTCTAAATTCAAATAAAAATCAAACCATTACCTAAGGTTACCATAGCCAGTAGCACTGTCACAGTCAGAAGAACGAATCGCAAACACATCACTGCCGCCATTTTGT
>OY759274.1:43874885-43877385 GCA_963662155.1 Lamellibrachia columna
ATTCATGCCCAGAAATTGTATTTTATTCATCAGAATCAACGAGAAAGTTGCACGTTGTAGTTTTACGCATACCATCGCACCAATACTTGGTCAAGCACTTACGCCCTACACGATGCTTTGGAAATAGTTTGTTCAGGTCAACCTGACCTGAAGCTTTAACGAGACACATTTATCAGCTTGAAAACCGACAACATGCAAGTCGCAGTCAACTATTGAATACGAGTGATTAAGCGGCTACGGTATTGCGTTGCTGGAGACAATAACGTGAGTTGATTAATGCGGTAGACCTTATTCAATAAGGTTAAATGTGGCACACTGGAAAAACCAGAAACCCACGTACGTGGAGGTTAACCGTTTCCATATATAATGACTGAAATAACGTGTTAAGACTAAAAAGAACACAAGTTTATGAATAATTCTACAATGCATTGTGAAAATGTCATTAAAATACTAAAATTAATTACGTTGATCATTAAAAACAAGGATTGCATTGTTATCTTCGTAACTGAATTAACACACAGTTTATAGCGCAATGTTGATAACAACAAATGCAAGTGAACCAAGTACGTTTGTCCCGGATGTAGTAGTAGTAGTAGTAGTAGTAGTAGTAGTAGTAGTAGTAGTAGTAGTAGTAGTAGTAGTAGTAGTAGTAATAATAATAGTGGTAGTAGAAGTAGTACTACTACTAGTAGTAGTAGTAGTGGTGGTGATGGTGGTGGTGGTGGTGGTGATAGTAGTAGTAGTAGTAGTAGTAGTAGTGGTAGTGATAGTGATAGTGGTAGTAGTAGTAGTAGTGGTAGTAGTGGTAGTAGTAGTAGTGGTGGTGGTGGTGGTGGTGGTGGTGGTGGTGGTGGTGGTAGTAGTAGTAGTAGTAGTAGTAGTAGTAGTAGTAGTAGTAGTAGTAGTAGTAGTAGTAGGTAATATGTTTCCCAGAGTTGCCGCTGGTAGTCCCGCTTAATCGATCCCCGGCTGGGTGATCTCACCGTTTGGCTTGGTGAACTCGCCGCCCAACTTGGTGATACCGCCGCCCAACTTGGTGATACCGCCGCCCGACTGGGTGAACTCGTCGCCCGGCTTAGTGAACCCTCCGCCCAACTTGGTGAACCTGCTGCCCGACTTGGCGAACCCACCACCGGCTGGGTGACCCCGCCGCTCGACTTGGTGAACCATCCGCCCTACTTGGTGAACTCGCCGGCCTACTTGGTGAATTCGCTGTCCGGTTTCGTGAACCCGCCGCCTGACTTGGTGAAGTCGCCGCCCGACTTGGTGAACTCGCCGGTTGGTTTAATTAATTTCGGTGACATAGCCTGTTTTACGTGTATACGTAATTTTCCATATCCTATATGTGTTTTGGAAAACGAGAATAAGTTTGTAATAGTTTTACACAACATATTTCGAACTGCAGATAATTTAAACGCTAGATATCAACTCAGTTTTGTTTTACTGTGTGACGTGTGTTAATATAATCGATATTTAAAGTTGGTTCGAATGCTATGCTTATTTGGTGAGTTATAGCGGGAAATAAAATTTCATTGGTTATCCAGATTCCGGGTCTTCATGTCACAACTATCACCAGGTAATGTAATTACTGTTATTACAACTATATGTGTTTTAAAAAAGCCACAACTGAAAGGTTACATTTCTTCTGAAAAGGTTACTCTACAGTCGAACTTCACCAGGAAGTTAAAGGTGTTATCACTTCGCCTCAGCACTCTTCCAAAGGCGGCATCGTTGTTTCTAAGGGCGCAGTAAAACCATTATCCGGTGTTTCCGCCCGAACACGCTTAGCATACCGGACATAAAGCTTGACGCTGGAGTTAGTGTTAGACACGTATTCCGTCGACCCTACGTCGCTCTCTCACAACAGTGGCGTGCGCCTCAAACAAACAATCACTCGGGTGAGAGAGGGGAGCGAGAGACGAAAGTGAAAGATATAGAGGAGAGACAGACAGACAGACAGACAGACAGACACATATCAAAGAACAGAAGCGTCTGTATGCGTGCGCACTAGTGCCCTGCGCGGGCCTATAATTTGAGCCCAAGCCTGGCCCGGCCCGGGACAGGCCCGCAGCAATTGTTCAAGCCCGGCCCGGCCCAGGCCCGCAAACTAGAATGTAGGCTCAAGCCCGGCCCAGTCCGTGAATATTTGGCCCAGGCCCGGTCCGGCTCGCAAGTTTCAGGCCCATACCCGGCCCATACCCGCGGGCCAAAGACGGGTAAGCCCGCGGCCCGCTACATTTAGAGAAGATAAAACTATAATCTTATAAGAAATACGAAGCACAAATAAACTGTAAAACATACTTATTGTTTTATTAAATAAAAAAATAATATATGAACATGTTTACTACTGAAATACTAATGTCAGTTGTTGTTTAGTAGTGTCTAGCTAGTAGCTAGTACTAGCTACTACTATATGTCACCCACTAGCACTGACACCCAGTGGCATTTCCAGCAGGACTGCAGTCACTAGCCTGAGACAGGTCAGGTTGAGACATGTGTG